>OY987250.1:6504065-6779175 GCA_963920765.1 Ulota crispa | reverse complement strand
GTGTCATATGATTTGACTGCGTGACAAAGGTCAGATCTGACCTCTGAAATTGGTAAAAAATTTCTCTATATGCTCATCTCTTAAGGGCCTTCTAGAGGGCTCAAATTTTTCCTAATGTTTCCAGTGTTGAAGGCTCTTGGAAGTGAGCCTCAAGTACACTAGAACTTCCAAAAAAAATCACATTAAAAGTTCATTTAAAAAAATTGTAGAATAGATTTTGAGAAGCTGTAAATTGATTTGGGTTGTGCATGTTATACTTGACATACTCATATTTTTTTGGTACCCTGAACTTTAAATTTGAGATGCAAAAAGAGGGTTGAAAGACTTCAAATCACTTTCACAATTTTAACACCTTCATGATCAAACAATATAATCTTTCAATCCATAAGTGATGTAGTTGTGATTTCTTTTTTTATTCAATCTATAACATGTCTACCTTGAATTTGTACAATTACATTTCAAAGAAAATTGATAAGACTGATCAAAATGCTGGCATTTTGTTCACTTTTAAGCAAATTTTGAGATACTCCAAAATTCCAGGGGTGTCGAGGGGTTAGACTGATGCTTATGGATGCTCATACCTTAGACTAGTACATGTACAAAGTACCAACTTTGAAACTATAATGAAAAATGCTACAAAAGATACCCATTCATTTCAAAATGACCCCCACAAAGAATGCATGTGAAAAACCGTTGAACAAAAATACTTTCATTAATAACATCCATTTTGTATCTTCAAGTCTTGAAGATTGCCTAATCAATATATAATCTGTATGATAACTTTTTAGGGTATTTTAATCTAAAGGAAGTTGTTTTGAATGTGTTGTACAAACCAAAATTAATATTATAAATTTATAGATCTCTACTATTTGAATATATCATACAAGTAAATAAAAAAGTCATTGTGTGGCCATCTGCATTTTGAAACATCCTCAACTCTTTAATATTACATCATCACCTCTTTAATATCACATTCTCCCTCTTAAATATCACATAACCATTGGTTAGCTTGCTAGAAGAGAGTTATAAGATCACTTGATAACTTTAGTAAAAATGGGCCATAACTTTATAACTCTATCACCCACCTTTCAAGGTGGGTGAGAGAGTTATTACACATGATATTTACAAAAGGTGATACAATTATGGGTAAAATCATCAAAAGTTGTCTGGTTAAAAAATAGGAAGTTTGACACCTTCTAGTGGTGAAAACTTATTGTTATATGAATATAATTTTTTGAACATGTCTTTGAGTTGGTTATAACAATGGTAAATTGTTTTGGTGGTTGATGAGACCAAATCACGGTCATAAGGTAGAGGGCAGAGGTAGTTTAACTAATTGTTTTTTTTGTTTTTTTTTAAACACAAAAAGTGAATAGTTAATTTTATACTGTAATAAAAGTTAATTATTCACTTTTAATGAAAAGAATAACAAGCGGGCAGTGGGAATTGAACCCGCATCATTAGTTTGAATGGAAGGCAAAGGATTATAGTTGACTTTTTAATTTTATTATTACCTCTATTTCAAAACCAAATATGAAATATCAGATAGGCATCTGCATTGGTTCATGATGGTAACCACAAACCACGCTAGTTTGCAAAAGTGACTTGAGCGCGCGTCAAAGCCTGCCACTTTAACAGCAGTAGCGCCATCAAACGGCTTTCATGTTCCAAATTGGATTGAAGACTATAGGGCTTCAAGAGGATCGTCTCTGTCCATTGCCATGAAATGATACTTGAGTTTGTTTGGAAGTCTAATGCTTGCTTCAATTCAAGCTTAGTTTTAAAATTCAGTAACCTTAGAGTAAATTGGTGTTTCAGCAATGTCAGGTTGAGAGGAGTGCGCATTGGGAACACGCATAGTGTCTCGCTGTAATCGTGCGTTATTGACTAAAATCGTTGTTGGTCTTAATCTTCACTCTTCAAATCTTCAAAATTCGATCTTCTTTTGACCTATTCTATGGCTGGCTCTTGGAGTGTAAGGGTCAAAGCAGGGATAAAAGCCCACTGGATACGAAACGAGTAGATTGAGACAGCAGACATGAACTTCCGTCCGTATGACAAGATTTTAAAATCAAATTTACGATTTGTTGGCCAAAACTCCAGATCATGAAATTAGAACAAGTCTTGACTATATGAATGATCAATCTCACTTTGTCACCACAACAATAAATGGGATTAAGTTTGGTTTAATCAAAATCGCTCGCAACAAGATTTACAAAACAAAATGGAAATGAATTGACAAACGAGTCTCCAAAACCGGCTAAGAATAACAAAATCCCATCCTACACATATATAAAAAATAAACCCAAAACATTCATCATAAGTCTTCATATCTTCAGATTTTTAAGTCTTCATGTCTTGAAGTCTTCATATTTTAATAAAAATAATGAAAAATCACAAATAACAAGTCCTAGAAAGGCTGCAATTTTCTATCTAGTGTCATAGATTGCTCAAAAATCCAAATGCTAAATGTAATAGCAATTTGAAAAGCTTTTCTAACCTTCTAACATCTCTTTAAATTTCAATTCAATTTAAGCTACTATCTAAGAGTTATGCGAGTTCAAAGTAGAGGCTCTTCTTCATTTTTACAAACTAAACATTGCCTCTATAAACCTCTATAACTTTTGTTTTACACATCATTCATAAAAATGTGATATCAATTTAAAAAGATGATATCACTGGCTACAATTCCTAAAATTTTCACTTTAAAATAAAACTCTGTTTAAAAGTTTTAGTCAATCAAAGTGTGGGTCTCAATTTTTTAGAGAATACCCAAACCTTCAACTTCTATCCATTATAACTTTTTCAATAAGACTCCAAATGAAACAATTGAAAATAATTTGAAAAGCTATGACAATAAAACATCAATTTTAAAAATTTAAAAAAAAAATTTCATAATGTCCAAAAGTTATAGCTCTTCAAAGTTTTGGGATTCTCATAACAAAAATGCAGCCACCTCCAATCCTTCATACTTCTATAACTTTTTTTTCCAAATTTCAAATTTTAAGTTAAATGACTTTCTAAAAAGCTAAGACTAAGATAAACACTTCTTTCAAATTTTGTTACAAAATGATATACAAATCATAAGCTATGGCTTGTCAAAGTCTCAGCCTTTCTTCATTATTTTGGTTTTTTGACTTTAAAATTCAAACACCCATAATTTTTGCATTACAACTTCAAATCAAATTTGCAAATTCATTTTGAAAAGGTAATCACACAAGGAAGAACTTTTCTAAATTTGAATTCAAAATCATATATACGTAGAATGTTCTCTCACATCAAAGTTTTGGAAAACCTTTCATCTTCCCACCAACACTCATACACTAACTTCTAATATACTAAGAAATCTCCCCTCTTTAATTTCAACTATATTTAAGGTAGGGAGGTGGGACACATCAGCCTATGCTCTTCTCTATTCTAACCCCATCACAGATGTCAAATCCCTTTTTTTTTCACACTTTTCCTATTTACTTCTAAATCTTTAGTATTTTTTATTCAAACAAAGGCAATATATATGAGCCTTTCAAAACATCTAGATAAACACATAAAAAAAATTAAATTATAAAATAAACACCACCGTAAAGTAGCCACGTGCCCTTACAAGCATATAATACCGTCAAGCGCTTGTTTTCAGTTACCAAGTTGTAGACTTGGTTTGCTGGAGAAGTAGTCGTCTCTGGCCGCTCGCCAGTTTGGATTTGAACCTCATTGGACTTATCAAGTGGTGACGGCGGCCTACGGCTTGGTAGCTGGTGAGGTAGGAAATTGGTTAGCCAATCCGCTATCTACCTCCTTGAGTTGTGCATGTGACAAGACGGCGCAGCACACTAAAATCTATGGTCGCTGCGCTGTCACCTAACTGTAGTTCTCACCATAACCACCCTTTTTATCTCAACTATTAATTTATTAAAATCAACACAAATATAAATAAATAACGAGTATTTACATGATGGAAGAATTTCCATCAGGACAGCGGGAGTTCAAGGTGGCAGTTCAAGGCAATTGTTCGTGGAGTTTTAGTAATCACTGTTAGAATGGATAAAATAATTTATCTCAATTGAATTTATTTAATCTTATTTGATCTATTCTAGTATGTCATCATCAATATCTTTAACTCTGAGAAGTTCTAGAATACACAGAATTTGGATTCCAATTTCTAGCGGCATCGGGGTTGTAGACATGATATTCCGAACAGATGCAAATCTTTATGTCATTTTAGCAATCATCCTCACAGCAGCAATTTTTGCGAACGGGGTTGCAGGTATTACTATATACCGCAACCGCCCTACTATTGTTCTAGGGTACAGGAGAGCAACGCATCCAAGCGCAAGCGAAGTATTTCAGATAGTTCTTCATGGAGCCGCGACAATAGCAGCTACAATAGCGGAAGCACAAGTAGTAGAGGCGTTAGCAAGAGCTTAAAGTATGCTTGGAGAGTTGAGAGGATTTTGCTCTATGTGAGCAATGTGATGAGCTAAATAGTATTGCCTTGGAGGTTTATGGTTTAAGGAGGAAAACTTAGTATTAACTCTTAAATCTACCAACTTTTGTACCAACTCTAATACATTATTTCACTTGTTTTTTGTGCTTGTAAACTTCTAATTTTAGTAATTGAGGTTGTAAATTGGCTATATGAACTTTTGAGGGGCACATCCAATGTATTCTTAGCATCAAATGTACCAAGAAAGACATTATCTAGGAATACATTTTGGTTTTAAATGGAGAGAGTTTTGAAAACTTACTAGTTACTCACTAGTTAGTTCTTGTATACGCATACGTAGTCTCTAATCATTGTTTAAGTAGAAAAGCAAATGTATGGTCGACAACTACCTTGACGGGGTGGACTAGAAACACTGCAACCTGGTTTTTGTGTGCTTTGTTGTACTCGTTTACTCTCATTGTTGTCTTCATCGTTGTGAGTGAGCAAACATCTTTGTAGTGTGCAAGAAAGTCTGTATGTTGTTCAAAAGTGTTTAGGAATTATACTTTGTTGCAGTATCTTGTTGTTAAACATTTCATTCTTCAATAGGTTATGGGCCCACACGACTTGTCCTATAGCTATGGTCTAATTGTTGTGATGCAAAAATAAAGGAGATTTCAATTTTTCTTTAAGAGTTGTATTGAGTAATTGATGGCGTGAGTACTGATTGATACTACAGCTGCAGCTTATCGTTTTTTTTTGTCTCAAGTGTCTGATCATTTGTGCGAGTATTGTCTAGTACTATTGCTGTAGCAAGTTTGTTTCTTGTTTTTTTGATTTTGAAGCACCTGATCTACTGTGTGTAGATATTGCTTAGTGCTACTATTGTAGATTGTTGTTTGATAGTGTTGCTACCTACCATGGCGGACTCCATGCAGGAACTAGAAAATCTTGATCGCTTTAATGGTGAAAATTACCATTTGTGGAAATTTCAAATGCGAGCGGTGATTCTTGGTAAGGATCTTATGTCAATAGTTGATGGAATGGAACCAAAGCCTGAGGTTGCAGGAGTGGAACAGTTAGCGTGGATCAAATGAGATAATCAAGGTATTAGTCTTCTTTGTCAAGTTCTTGACAAAAAGCACTTGCAGCATGTCATTAGTTGCACCATCTCTCATGGTATTTGGTCTAAGTTGAAACTTATTCACAAGCAAGATGCAAGTGAGAACGTTCATGCTTTATAGCAAAAAGTCTACAAGTGCACGTTAAGTGAGAGCAAAAGTATTGCTTTTTTTGTTAGCAATGTAGAATTGATTGTCAACCAATTGACAAATCAAGGTGATACAACTTTCACTGAAAAAACAATCATAGAAAAAATCATGAGTTTGTTACCTACAGGTTACGACAACATACTTAGAGCCTGGGACACTACTATTGAAGGAGCCAAGACCTTAGAGACACTCACTTTGTGACTATATTAGCAAGAGGTTTGTATCAAAAACCGTGTTAATGATAACACAGAGAGAGTCACAACTTATTTATATTGCATAAAATATTTGTTCTTGAATTTTTTATTTTTTATTTTTTATTTTTTGCATTCTTCCTTATCCTTGTTTTTGCACATATTGAACTTAATTTCTCAAAGAATTTTCCATATCTTACAGGCTAAGTGGCTTATTTTAATTGTTTATGGTATTTCTACTTTAACCCTTAAAGGATGAATGGGTCACAGTGCCTTGCCTTGTTTGTAGCACTCTAAACTATTTTTGCACATGGGCACCAGCCATATTGCTTCAAAATGTTGGAAAAGTCAATAGTTCAAGCTGATCCCATGAAAATTGCAATAAGGGCAACTTGGGACGTAACACCATGATTTTAAATTTTCTCACAACTTGGTATACCTAATAACATGAGTGTATTTGATGAATTTTCTTTTTGCCTTCCATGATGCACTATGTGTCTATGTGTTTATGATCACTTCTAAAAAAATAGATGAAAAATAGTTTTTCTCTAGCACTATGGAATCTTTTTTTAGAGCCAAAGAACAATTTTTGGCCTCTTGGACGTTTAGGGGCTAACTAATTTGATTTGGACCACATAAGGTGGAAGCACTCATAACTGATAACGCCCCATTCCCAACTAGTAGGGGGTGCTATTTCCACTATGAGCAAGGGTAGGTGCTTTGGAATGCATTTTTCTGACTTTTTCAAGGTTGGGGCCACTTAAGTCATGCTACATGTCCCAAAGTGAGGTAGGAAGTAATGAGCTTAAATAAGTTATGCTAGTATTGGAATTGCATACATCTAGACATTGACAATGGATGTGGAACACTTTTTGACTCCCAAAATGCATAGTAATTTCAATTTTGCAAATAAAATTATGAAAAATTTGAAATCCCAATATTTCTTATCTTCCTACATGGGAAAAATTTATATTGTCTCCAACTCTTTGTAGTTTTTTGCAAAATCTCTTAACCCCTAAATGCCTAAGGCCTTTATGAACTCCTTGGCATTTTCAGGAAAGTGAACAATCAACCAACATTTTCATAAATCTCATCTATTTTTTTAAAACTATAATTGTACAAAAATTTAAACTTGACATGTTAGAGATTACATGGAAAAAGAAAACACAAGAGTATCACTTATAGTTTGAAAGATTATAAGATTTGAACATGAAGGTTGGTTAAAACTGCAAAAACAACTTGAAGTTTTCTAATCCTTGTTTCACATGTCAAATCTAAAAGTTGGTCATCAAAAAAATATGAGGTTTAAGGTCATTACATGTTTAACTTTAGTTAACTTACAGATTTGAAAATCTACTCATGTATTTTTTTAAATGGATTTCTAATGTGGATTTTTCTCCAAGCTCTAAAGTATTAGAGGCTCATTTCCAAGATCTTCCAACACTAGAAAACTCAAGATTGCAATGGACACCCTTGTACAAAATCTTGAGTAGAAAAATCATCAATATTCATTTTTTAAATCAGATTTTTGATGTTGAAAATAGACTTCAAAACAAATTTGTGTCAAAAAGAAAATAGTAAAAATAGTTATTTGATAAGATTTTATGCATCTTCAAAGTTTTGTAAACACGCAAATTGGGTGCCTTGGGCATTTAGGGGTTAAGTTATCGGTTACAGGTGCTTCCACCTTATACCAAGAAACCACAATTATGTGACCGGTCATATGCATGTGTCCAGTATAAGGTAGGAACACCCATAAGGGTCACTGTCCCCATAACCGTCACCTCTATAATCTTGAAAAATCTGTAGAAATAAATAGATGTAATTACAAGGATATACAACATGTGAACATGAAACCTTGAAAGTGGTTATGGGTGCAATGGCAATTTGCTCTTTAAAAATTCACAACTTATTCTCATAGTATCCAAATAACACATTTGAAAGTGCAAACTTATCATTTTTGTGTTCCTAATAAGATCCTATAATTAGCTAGTTGTTTATTAATAGTCATCATGTTCGAAACCCTTAGTTTGACGTTTATGGGTGCTCCTGTACTAAATATCGCATTTAGGTTGCCTTGGCAATTAGGTTGCCTTACCCTAGTAAGTTACCTCATGACTCATCACTTGGCCACTTTGAGGCACATGCAACTCATTAAATATTTAGATTTCACATGATTTTTGACTTAGAAACCACTAATTTATCTTTTTGTTGCTTCATGGTTATTGATAGGCTATCTAAAAATGGTTAGTTGCAGTGATTGTTGATGAAAATAATTTATATAGTGTGAACTGTCGAGAAATTAGTGTGGAGCAACCTAAACGCAATATTCAGTGTACCTTATATTCCAGAAATTAGTAGGAGAAACCCCGGACGACCGCGGTGATGGGGGGTGGACAGAAAAGGGCCCTCCAGCAGGACCAGCACGGGCAACGGCGGGAGAGCGCGTGGGCATGGTTTCCCTTCTTTGCTCGGCGCTCGCCACTGCTTCTGAATCCTCTGCGTCCTCGCGCAACGCTCCTCCTCCTCGTCTTCGTCGCTGCTGCTCACCCTCTCGACACCCCCACCGGTGCCCTCGGCTCTAAGCTTAGTAATCATGTGAGTTCCCCCATCCTCTCCATCGCCATGCTCTTTCTTTGCTTCACTCTCACCCCTACGGCCACCTAGATTCTCTCCTTCCCCGTGCCGAAATGAGTTGATCCTACGCTCCAAGACGCGGCACGCACGGCGCACTCCTGCGGCGCCATTGCGGTGCACACCTAGCCTAGAACGAGCCATTTCTCGAACGCAGCTGTGCAGATGCGTGTTTTCTTTTGTTGCATCATGTGGGCGGAAGGAATGTTTGACGATGCAGCCTCGGGGTTGTGCACTTGGCCGATTTGGAAGATTTTATGTGTGCGCTCTGATGGACTAGATGCGTTTTTCCTCGTGGTCGTGCGCCGCAGTCTCGCCAGGGCTTGATTTCTCCACTTTGTCTAGAATTGCTGCTCGCAACTGTGAAACCCTAGATTTCGTCCTGCGATGGATTCTTGCGTTTGTACGCTCCAGTAGTTTGATTCTGTTTTTTTAGTATTGTTAGGTTAGGTTGTACTTGAGCGTGGTGTTAGACAATGGACATCATGCTGATATGGTGACATTAGGAGATCAATCGAGACGAGTGAGCAGTCTGGGTATAGAATGCTACTGCTTTTCGAATTAGAATATTAGAACTTTCGTGATGGAGTTCACTATGATTGTTTGATCAAATTCGTGACCGTATTTTGATGGTTCGAAGTTCGCTGTGCTGGCATGACTGATGGAATTTCAAGAGTCTGGAGCTTGTAAAAGGGCGGGGACGTTACTGGAGCTGTTATCAGATTTCTCCTGTTGATTTTACGAGCGTTTCTAGTTCTTGTTCCTTTGGATGATCCTGTTGACCTCCGCATCAGTCTGGAGACTCCGTATGGTCAATGGTATGTCAGGCTAGCAATCGTAGCGGGATTGCCTGACTTGACATTTCAACAGTGGCGCAGTTTATGACTGCGTTTTTTTGTTCCTGCTTTAAAATTTGAAGGTATTACTGAAAGAGAATTCGTCACTGCGTGCTTCCGTTTAATAGAATTAGTTTTGGTGCTAACCCGTGCGATCGTCTCGTAAAGAGCCGCTTTGTAGTTAGTTTTGACTACCTGGACAATGTCCTTCTGTAAGAGTTGTGTTCTAGAATTCTAGGGTTTTAAAATTATTGGAGAAGTTTTATTATGCACAATGTGTTTGAAAATAGTTTCATATGCGCAGGGCTGCTGAAGCTGAGGAGCAACCCCAGGATACTCCACAGAAGGAGGTAACAGAGGAGAAGACCGAAAAAGCGCCTAAGGAGGAAGCAGCAGAGGAGAAGACAGAGGAGGCGCCCAAAGAGGAAGCAGAGGAGAAAACTGAGGAGGAATCCTCTGGAGAGGAGAAAGACGCCGGAGCTGAGGAGGAAGAGTCTCCACCCGAGGAGGAGGAGGAAGCCCCTGCTGAGGAAGAGGAAGAAGAGGAGGAAGAAGAAGAACCTGTCGATCCGAAGGCCGAGATTGAGGATGGATGCAAACCGAAGTGCGTGAAGCAATTACTCGCATACCAGGTATGTTTTCTTGCTTCTAAGAACCAGGATATTATATTTATTCTAGGGAATTTCATGGATACCCCTGAAGTTTGATATTTTCATAGATACTCCTGCTTTATCAGAAATATAACAAATACCCTTGGACCAAAAAATCTAGGTGTTTGTTTTGTTGTGCATGCCACTGCTCTTCTTCCTTTGTGCGCATGCATAACAAGAAAGAAGTAGTGTGCGCACAAAGGGGAAGGAAGTGACATGCATAACAAAACAAACGCCTAATTTTTTTGGTCCAAGGGTATTTGTGTAATTTCTGAAAAAGCAGGGGTATCTATGAAAATATTGCAAACTTCAAGGATATCCATGAAATTCTCCCTTTATTTTAATCTTCTCTTTTATTCTGTTTATCGAGGAGTGTCTTTTGGAGCTTTCCATTGTGTCATGGCTTACTTTGATAACAGTAGGTTTCCAATAGCAGGGAAGTTAGATATCTGGAATACAAGTAAGGGAGGTATGGAAAGAGAGTAGCTTGATTTCTTTTCTTGTTGATGAGAACTAACAGTGAAAACTTGTTCTTTTATGGTCAAGGCTGTGATTCGCTTTGGACTCATGTCTTTGTAGATTTTTGTGTTTGCTTTGCTGTTGTGTGGTCTTCTGTGTGCCATGAAGTTGGAGTTTACCCCGTGGATGTAGTATATCAGTTAACAGCTGAGAGCTGATGAATTTTTTCATTTTTTTTCCCAGGCTTGCGAGAGACGAATCGAGGAGGATGAACACGGGCATAAGCACTGCACCGGCCAATATTTTGATTACTGGGGTTGCATCGACAAATGCGTAAGTTTTCCTCAACCAAGTGGAGCAGATCTACTAGGATTTCGGGGTTTGTGCTGGAACCTGTTGGAGACAGTTATTAGCTTCATTGGTTTGATTTGTCCATCCAGTGGAGGAGTTGCTGGAAGCATGGCATGAACGCAGTCAACGCTTTCCATCTAATGGTGATTGTGACAAATTTATACTCTGACAGATTCTAGCATGATTGAAGGTTATTTGAAACACTTTGTATGCTTGTATTCTATTGTCATCTAGAGAAGTCTGAACACGGTTTATGTGGGTTGTGGTGCAGGCGGCACCGAAGCTGTTCCGGAAGCTTAAGTAGAAGCTGAATCTAGTCGCGGCAGGTGGTTACGTATGAAAAGCTTCTGGCAAACTTCCAGGGGCCTAATTAGATGGTAGAGATAGTGTCCATTTTTGCGACACTTTTGTAGGGTTCCCCAAATAAAGCATTTTCAGTTTTCGATTTCTCGTCTCACCAGGGCACTGGCTTGAGATTTTTTTTCTGGTCAACACTTTCTACTTTGGAGTACGCATCCTTTAGCTTGTTTTTTTTTTGTCATTTTCGTTTTAAGTTGGTTTATGGCTGGTGTTGCCTGTTACTAGATCGTGTCCCCTGTACACTTTGATCGATCAATACTAGTTTCATCGATTCTGTTACCAGAGCAATCTGGTGTGCTTTTGTTGAAGTTATAGTTCATATGAGCCACGTCTGTGTGTTTTCCATTCAGGAGGAGCAGACGACGTTCGGACTCGGTCTCTACGAGATAGCAGAGTGGTGCTTCTGGATTGATACCATAATCAATGAATCGATGGCCGTCAAACCGAATCTTACATGTAGAGAGACAGGAAGAGGGAGAGGAAATGAGGCTATCGGTCTGCACAGTATCTCTTAGAGAGAAGACAGGTTGAACTATTCTTCTTTTTCATGCTTCTCTTAAATAGCCTTTCATTTATAATAACTACCCCTTATCACGGTAGAAGATAATAGAATCATATGCATTCCAAGAGACTTCCAAAGAAATTCCTTCTTTGAAACACATTGTGTCGATGATTGGGAATGCATTATCAGACTACCGCATAGATGTGGAGGGAGACTTAATGTGTGATACCTTGATTCCAACTACAACCAATGTAATGGCACCCAATTATTTTTCATGTCTTCTTCTTAGCAGCATTTGAGGTTGCCCTTAATTCAAACTTTAATAGTAGACCATTTGGAATGAAACAACAACGAGGGTTAGATAGGTGCAAAAGAATGACAAAATGATGTTATACTCCCTCTATCCCATTATAAAGCTCCAAAAAGCTTCCTTTGCAAAGGATTAATTGTGATTTTAGTCTTTGCGCAAGTGACACATTTATTCTAGAATCAATATACCATCTATCAAATGTATGCAAAACCTCTAGTTTTGATGTTGCCGTTTAGGCACCCAAATTCCATGCAAAAAGTACCAATTTATGCACAATTTGTGAATTCGCTAGCTCCTTGTTATTTTAGTCTTTGTGCTAGTGACACATGCATTCTAGAATCATTATACCATCTACTAAATGTATGCAAAATCTCTAAACGCTATATTTGTTAATTTGAGACCACCCCAATTTTGGGAATATATTAGGTTTAAGGTGATCACCTTAAACAAAGCTCTAGGTTTAAGCTACATTTTTTTTGGTACACGTGGCCTCACTTGAGAGGAGGAATTTGTGAGGGACAAAATCTCAATGCCTCAGATTGAATTTGATACCTTCGAATTTGGCATTTAAACGCCAAAGGAGAAATGTTGGGTTTAAGGTGAAGTACAGCTTGGAAATTTGGTTTTCCAATTTAATCCCTAAAATTCTTTTGTTTTTAGAAGCCCAAAACTACTTCAAAATACTAGTCCCCATAGCAAGGTCAAAATCTTCATTGAAACTTAATATTTTAACAAATCCAACCGTAGGATCCTTTGGTTGATTTGCACAAGTACATTGTCCCAAAAGTTCAGAATGAATATCTCCACCAATTGCAAGATCAATGTGCCTAAACTTCAAAATGTAGGCTTTTCTAGTCCTTCCAAAAGGTGAAATTTTTTTTTCAAACTTTTTAGAGAAAAAATTGTATGTTGTATTTCATGTGCAATTTTTGCAATATGTTGAAAAAGGGGTTGAAAGCATATATAAGAAAATTTAACCAAAAAAAATTTTGGATTCATTTTTACAAAAATTGTAAAGTGAAAGGTATTGATGAATGAAAGATATAACTGATATGCTAATAAGTTTTGGAAGAGTTTGAAAATTGTTAATCCCAATGGTGAGAATGCTCTAATAGACAATTAATAACTTTGATTTTCATTTTTATTTGAAAATTTTCAAAATTGAGAGTAAAAGATAACTTTATATGTTTTTTCTACCCTCTTCCTACCTTCATTGCCTGCAAAATAAAATTTCTTTTAACTCTTACCTTGTTATTTGGAATTGAGTGATTCAACTTTTTTTGAGTAGGTATCAATCTGTAAAATTCAATAAAAAATAAAAATAAAATTTTAGAATATATTTTTTGCTGCCCGGTTTGATATTGAAATTGAAAAAACCTTATAACTTTTGCATTACTTATTAGAATGACATGAAATAAAGTTTCACACATAGATTATGATTAGTAGCATCCATCCTAAAAATTTCATGAAAAACTTCCAAATTATGAAGTCAAGAGCGCCTGCCCGAGTTCTCATAAAGCCCAAATTTCTGAAAAACCAGGGGAATCTATGCAAATATCACAAACTTCAGGGGTATCCTTGAAAGTTTCCCTTAACTAAATTGGGGAGAGACCATACGCAGGATTACAGCCAATTAGATGCAAAACAAGAGCCAAGGAGGGGGCAGAGTGAGAGAGAGGAGAGAAGTACAGTAGTACCAATCAAACGAGCATTGGATTGGTCCGAATCATAAACGGCACATTGCATGAAATCTTCGTTGAGGCGAGCAGCGTGGTGGTGCGTCTCGATTTTGCGGTTCATGTCGTGCGAGAAGATTGCCCATGTGCACATGTGCTGCAGCAGTTCCAATCGAGGCCTTCAATGGCAGAGCTAATGGGCAGAATCACAGACGGTACTTGATCTCGGGGTTTAACCCTTAGATGACCGTAGGGCATAGTATATATGCTGCAGTCTAATTGGCATTTGCTACCATTTGAGATATTAAATAGCTCACTAGAACAGCTTCGATCTATTATACAACCTTTGATCTATTTTCCAATGTACAACCTTTGATCTATTTTCCAATGTATTTGTTGATCCCAAATATAGTAAAGTTGTGAATCTATTTCAAATAGAAGAAAAATACCTCATATTCTACTGGTCGCAGTAGCAAGCTCAGACGATTAGGGATTAAAAAGAGCAGAAAAGGGTCAGGAAGATTGAGGCAAGCAGGCTGGTCAGGCAGGCTCACCTGCTGGAATGCTTGAATGGGCTTGAGCTTCTGCAGCACGCCTGCACCAGCACCGACAACTTTGGACGTGAGCCTTTTCTCTCCGCCAGGCACATCCTCCGGTGTCGATGCTCCACATCCTTGAGTCGCCATAGCTTGCTCCTGGCCAGCTCCTTTAATTTCCAGCTCCTTGCCGAACGAGCGCAATGGCTGCAACTCCTGCTGCTCCGGAGAATTGCTTGCAAAACACCGGCGCGCCCCCAAGCAAATTGCTGAGGGTTGTCGTGATGGGCGGGCAATGCCTTGGCGGTACTGGCGCCTTCGCACGAAGGCAGCCACTTGGTACACCGCCATCGTACGGGTACGTGGCAGCATGAGCGGCACTCACATAAGCTTAACATTAGGCCGGCCCACATACGGCTTACGAAGCCGTGCGACGTCGCATATGAGGGTGCGAGAATGCAGGTTTGCTCCTCCAGCCCTCACGGCTCATGGCTTACTGGTTTGTGATAGTCATGGTTCGAATTTTTTCATTGGCAATCTTCACAAAAATCGACGTGGCTGTCAGTCTGCGACTGGCGCGAGATGTTTTCCTTGAAGATTGAGAATTTTTTTTATCCTCATTCTGGTGTGGAGAAATGGCGTCCTTCAGGTTTTCTAGAGAGAATTTTTACTTCTTGTAATTCAAGTTTCATCTTGCGGGGCTGCTTCGATCGTATTGGCTTGTACTTTCACTTTGAGTTTTCTCAATCTTCACGGAAATCCAAATCTTAGACCAACCATGACTACTGCTATTGTAAGCTTGCTGCCCATTGTTTGTTTACTCTGGTTTTTCACCTCCATGGTAACTTAGCAATTTCTAAAAGCACCTTCTTAACTAGGGAGAGCCAAAAAACAATAAAAAGTCAGTCAAATGAAATGTGCAAAAAACCAATTGAAATTTGAATAAATTGGCTAAAAACTGCCTAAGCTTTTAGAAAACTTCCAATTATAGTGTAAGTATATGGAGAATGGCCGGTACATTCACTAAAAAAAACCAGACAAAATTGAGAAATGTAGGCTTTTAGCCGAAAAAGCTCAAAATCTCCCCTGCTCCTAACAACTTCTCAGAAATTGAACTCTTGTGCAATAGAGGCTCTTCTTCTCCCCTCTTGGACAGGGTTTTTTTTAGGCTTTTAAAAAGCCAAAAAGCTACAAAAAAATAATTCA
This sequence comes from Ulota crispa, assembly GCA_963920765.1. Classification (NCBI taxonomy): domain Eukaryota; kingdom Viridiplantae; phylum Streptophyta; class Bryopsida; order Orthotrichales; family Orthotrichaceae; genus Ulota; species Ulota crispa. The sequence goes on along the minus strand of OY987250.1, from coordinate 6,763,773 downwards.
AGCTGCAAGCCTATACAAAAAATGAAGAAAAAATAACGCCTTGGTGCCAAATGTTGTTCAACGTTCCGACTCTAGATGCCTACTAAGCATTAGGAAAACAAATATGTTGTTGTTTGTAACCAGTCAATTAGGAACTTAGGCAAAAAAACAAAGTGATCTTTGCACCATGTGGAGTCGTGAGATTTGAAAATCAAGCCGCCCTTAAGTTTCTTTGAGATAATGTCTCTTTTGTTATAAATTTTTGAATTTTGTAACTTACCCATGTTTTCAAAAAATTCATTCTTGCAACACTAGTATTTGATTTTAGAAAAATTTGGTCACAATCAACAAGCTCAAAATGTAAACACTTACAAGCTAATTTTGCACTAAAAAAAATCTTGTGTGGCCATATTTGCACCACTAAAAATTGCCATGGAGCCTGAGAAGGTGCCGATCCAAAACCAAAAAAAAACCCTGCTCTTGGAAGAGGGCCCAAGAGAGTTAGGATTATATATCAAGTTATATATTTAAAGGTGACACTATAGAGCTTCCTAGAGGGGGATATTGGCACTAATGATTGATGATGAAGAAGGTTAATAACACCATATTCATTATAATGAGAGAATGGGGACCTCTCAAAATCAATTTGTTACATTTTGACCAAAATCAGCAATTTCCATTCAAAATCACAGATATCCATTAAAATGAGATATTTCAGCTCGAATCAAGCAAAATTGACATAAAACCTTTCAATTTTAGGTCAAAATTGAAAGGTTTTATGTCAATTCAGCTCAAAGTTGGATTGACCTAAGACCTTTTGTAGAATTGACATTTTTTTTTGAATTTCGGGTATTTTACCTCTCATCTCACTAGAATACTCTCATTATAATGAATATGGTGTTTTGTGTTTCTCAAGTGATCCTAGAGAGAAGTAAAGGTGGTTCTTCAATTTTCCCCTTGTAAATGCTTCTCAAATCTAGAAAAATAAATAAAAGTAAATAACCTCACAAGTTTTTTATACCCAAAAACTAAAAGTCTAGAAATTTATAAAAGCACTCCTTATAGCATCTACTAGCATCCCCCCCCCAAAATAAAACTACAAAAATAACATAAAATTTTGAATTGAACTTGACCCCTCTCACCTTCTTCAAACTGCACTCCAAAATTGCTCACAATCTATGAGCAATTCAAGGGCAGCAATAATGCCCTCCAACAAAGTTTGTTGCCTCCTTTTACCACTTAGCATGTTATAGACCAAGTAGCAAAACATGATTTTCATAAAGAAATATCCATTCTACAAATTTTGGTCTTACCACACCCCAAGTTGATTTTGCATTGATTTACTTGTAAATCATGTTTTTGTTACTTAATGCTATATGTTTTAACATGAAAGGAACATATAGATGTTCCTTACATACCCATGCAATCAAATCTCACAAATTCATCACCAATTTTCTTCAATCAATTTTCATGTAAAACTATGAATTTTAATATGAAACAATTCACCAAAAACAGGTTTTTGATTTTTTGGAACTAAATTTTGATATGCTTTATTGAGACTGCATGAGAATTACAAACCCATAATACGAAGCAAAAAAATTCAAATTATACTCTATCTTTTATAGAGTTTTTTAAACAGCAAAATGCGTCCAAACGTAAACTTATTGAGGTGTATCGTACATGTATCGTACATGGTTATAGACGAAATTCAGTATTCTCTCAAATAAATTCTAGCTCACAGATGCCCGCTCACTGTATAACATTCCCCACTGAAAACTTGGCAACCCATACCCCTGAAGTTTGCAATATTTGTACAAATTCCCCTGATTTTTCAAAGTTGCACAAATTCCCTTGGATAGTATATTTTAGGCAATATTTTTTGTTGTGCATAGCACTTCCATCTCCCTTTGTGCGCATTCAACATGGGAAAGAAGGGGCCTGGTCACAACGAGAGAAGAAAGTGGCATACACAACAACAAAAAAATTGCCTATATTTATGGTTCAAAGGCATTTGTGCAATTTCTGAAAAATCAGGGGCATCTGTACAAATACCGCAAACTTCAGGAGTATTCATCAAATTTTCCTTCACTTTAATAGGTACACATTTAAGTTGGAATTTTGGACATCAGATTTTCACTACTTTTTTGACTCAAAGTGTGTGCTTGAAAGCAGATGGATGATTCTCAAGGATTTCGACCTTTTCACAAAAGTGTCGTATCATGTGATGTTGAACACATTGGGGGTGTCGCATGAGGCTCAACTGAGAGCGACGCAGCTCATGCGCTCTGTTACACAGAGCTACTCCAAAGGCAACCCCGGGAAGAAAGGACTCTTCCACTTTGGTTATGATGTAATGAGTTCAGCCATTTTCAAAAACTCCTCTCGGTTCTCTCTGCAGGAGATGGAGCCCGGGTACTGCAACTTCTTCAAGCAGGTTTCGGATCCCTCGCCAGGTGCGTGACCACTGACACTTGAAAGAGTTTCATGTGAAGTGATTTTGTCCATTACTCAAACTCAAGAAATTTAAATAACTCATTATTCCTGGTTTTACAGCTAAAGCTTGTATGATAAGGTGCTATTCTTGCCATTCGAAGCAATAGCACTTCGGCTTATGAGAGTAGTATTTTCATAGTAGAAGAATGCTTAATAAACTTCTTAAGTTTTGCTAAGTAAATGGTAGGTAGTTATGTCAAAATGCAATATTGACCGTGACTTCTCAAAGTGAAGTGTACTTGAGTAGAAGGGCTGAAGAATGTTAAGTCCTAAAAGAGAGAAAATTCACTTGAACCTTACAAAAAATCTGGGGGATTATATGGTGCTGGCAAAAGCTGTTTTCTTTTTGGGTAGCATGGATACAATCATGCACTCTTGATTTCATTTGGCGCTCTAAAGCAAAATCCAACTCTTCATGCATTTATGCCAAGTTTTTCTTTGTTTGTGGAGAAGGCTACAACTAGCCTATATATTCAGATTGGTACAATCATGGTTCTCATGAACTGGAGCCTGGGGCGGAGCAGGCAATCGGTAGAAATACCAGTAAATAGCAATAATACCAAGAATAAAAAAACACACACACAGCGCACATAGTGCGACAACTATGATAAGCCAATCGTGGTTGGCCAGCCCCTTGGTCCTCGCAGGTGATGGAGACGGAGGCGGTGCTGCCGATTGCACCGGAACGATCAAAGCACTAAGAAGGCCAGTAGTTACAACTACATAACCAAACCTGAACACACAAATGTATTTTACTCAATAGTCAATATAACAAGGACGTTGCAACACAATACTAAAAGAGGGATAAAAATATAACTAAGATAAACAACACCATACCTACTTTCAGCAGCATAAACAGAGTAGGGGATGGAATGTATAGCTCTTCGTAGAGATTCCACAACTGCAACTCCAAACGCTAGCCACCAGCTGTACCAACACAAGGATCCCTATCAGTTGGCGGAAGAAACTGCTCACGACACTTGGCCAATTCAGAGTCGTTTCTGAGAGCTTCATATTGGTCGTGTACTCGTAAAAGAGATAACGAACTGAACGCAATTCAAGAAGTCCCAATAAGCTGCAGCAATAGACTAATGTAAAAGAGTCCCCAGGTGCTTCAGGGTTCAGTGTACCTGTTATTGACGGAGAAAGAAGTGAGGGACAGCGCAAGAGCCTGGGGCCAAGGGACAATTGCAGAGGCTAGCGGGGAGGCTAGTCGACAATCCACAAAGGACAGAGAGGTACGAGTGGAGAGATTCGTGATACTTTCAGGAACTGAGCCTGAAAACAAGTTCCCATTCAGCCTTAGCGTGTCGAGATTCCGAAGCTCTCCTATCGCCTCTGGAATGCTCCCACTCATCACGTTGAGCTGCAGGTTGAGCTGCGTCAATTGTGTAAGCAGCGCGAGGTTGGGCGGCATTGGACCTACTAAACTGCACATCAAATTGCAAGCTAAGTGTATTAAATTCTTTCTGAATGGCGTTGTTGCAAAAATTGTCCTCAGAAAAAAAAAAGAAAGGGTTCAGTAATTAAGAGTTCTAACTACCCCCCTCTCCAAGGCAGAAGACATATCAGTTCACCACAACGAATATAGCACGGGATGAGGAAAATAAAGTGCTCATAGCTTTCTGCACACAGAATCGAGGATTCATGGCCAGTCTTACATGACCAGATCGCAAAAGTTTATATGACCAGAACCAGTAAATAAAGTCCGTGTACTGGTAAAAGAGGTAAGGAACTGGACGCAAATCAAGAAGTCCGCATAAGCAGCAGCAATAGACGACATGAGAGTCTCGAGGTGCTTCAGGGTTCAGTGTACCTGTTATTGGAGAGGTTAATTGTGGAGAGATTGGTGGCGCTCCAAATCGCAGGGAAAGGGCCAGAGAGGTCGGCATTTTGTAGAGCAAGCGCGGTGAGCTTCGTCATGTTGGAAAAAATCACTTGCGCGGAGCCTTGGCTGAGCATCACGTCGAGAATGGTGAGATGGTGCAGGTCATGGAGTTGCCCAATCCACCGCCCAGGCAATGGATCTAGCTCAGGGTGTCCCGTTGTGCGCCCCAAGCTGGCGCATAAAATGACAGCGGCTGTCACCATGACAGCTAAGCCGCCTGCAATCACCTCCTTCATGAGTTATCACCTCACAGTCTCAAGAACGCACAAAAACAAATTGGAAGCACGAGATATGCATACGACAAGCATTTAAAATTCTCCAGTGCATAATGGCAACTTCCTGATGACTTTGAGCATTAGCATCACAAGTTCACAACGGAACCTCTCTCTGACTCGAAATGACTCGAAATGAGAAGAACTAATTAATTCCTTACCCATTGTAACAGCCATGAAACTCCACGAGTCGCCCGAAACTCTCGTCGAAGCACCAAACTCTCCTGCGACAATCACTCCCGATACAGAATTTCGAAACTAAGCGCTCGCGTCTCGCGTCAAATGAATGTCCTCCTCGACGGCCTTTTCATGGCGATGGACGACGATGCTCCCTACGCCCTACGGCCGTCGATCCAGTCCGGGCATTTGAGCCGTAGGATTAGATGCCGCTGCAGACCGTCGATGTAGCTGAGAGATTGGAGCCGTCCGATATGGCGCCGCGGCTGCTGCTGAAGTGGCGGGCACCCGGTGCGTTGATGAGCGATCTACGGACGCGCGCACATCCTGCTGGACGATCAAGATTGGAGGAGGACGCTTGACGGCGCTCAAGTCACTCTCGCAGGCTGGCTGGCTGGCGTGGTCACCATCATGAACCATCATGAACGAGCGCGCCTCAGCATGGGCTCAGCTCTTGGTTAATAATTGTGGGACTGATGCCTACCTCCGTCCTCTACCCCTACGACCGTGATTCGGTCTCATCGTCAACCATCAAAACAAGTTAGGGAAATTTTTCATGGATACCCCTGAAGTTTGCCATATTTACATAAGTACCCCTGGTTTGGTTCATAATTCTTAGGCATTTGTTTTGTTATGCACGATACTTCTTTCATGACCAATGTTGAAACAAGGAGTGAATTGGAACAAAAGATTATGGTGCAAGGGTAATTTCTGAAAACCAGGGGAATCTATGTAAATATGGCAAACTTCAGTGGTATCCATGAAAATTTCCCTTATATCAATATTGGATCTGCAATACTCTAATCTTTATCAGTAATATACAAAAATCGAAAACGAATCATTCAAAATTCCTTTGAAAAATGATTGGGGAATGAATTTCAAAATGTTTGAAAAGATACACTTTTCCTCAGCATTCACCATGTTGAGTTCTAGTTGTGGTGCTTTATAAATATTCTTCTATCGTACTTTTATTAAAGTAAGTTTTAGAAGAGTCATTTTTTGAACCAAAAAAGTTAGAAGCTTAGTGTAGCACATGTAATGCCTGGTAGGCAGTAGTCGGCATGAGGAGTCGAAACCTTTCTTTTCTTCACCATAAACTGCAACTCAGATTACCATAAAAATCTGCCAACTTGTGCTTATATAGTCATAGCACTAAAAACTAAGAATAACAGAATTCTACAATGTAACTTAACCTTCATAGAAATCTACCATCAAAATTTAAAAAAAAACAATGTCAACACATTGCAATAGGTAGGTTTTTCATTTAAACTAAGTGGTGATACCATTGGCAGGATTTAGGGTTTAAGGTTTATGGGAGGGGTTTTCTACTCGTGATTCCAGTCTCTGTCCAAATTTTCACGTACTGAAGATATTCAATATCCACAGAAATAGGCTATTCCATCAAACTGGAGCTGTTTGGCGTACCTCACTGCGGCTGGGGATGTCGGTAAATGCCATTGCTTTGGTCGAGTCCGAAAGCCTGCGGTTTCCACAGAACACCAGTTTATGATTTTCCTCAACAAAATGCTGTCGTATGTAAGAAACCCAATATCATCCATGGACGAAGAGAAATGCACCTGTCTATGTGTTCTTCTAGTTTGTACACATTTCCCTTGTAGACCCGAAGTCCCTCCCACACTCCATCTCCCCCTTGCACAATCGAATCAAATACAGAAACCTGATGCATGAAAGATAAAAATGCCCAGTTAAAGCTCTTAATGCTAGTATACTCTAGAACTCAAAAACCACTCATATAAATGCTGAAATCTGACTAGAATTCTGCATTCTCTTGATCTTTTTGAGTAACGACTCCACCCCAATGCGAGCATTGTATGCTCTTGCCTTCACCAAGCCTGGATTAATGACGTACCGGAACCAATGTAAGAAGAGCTGCAAAGGAACCAAAAGACGAGCGGGTGCAGGGTTCTCAACTTTACGGACCTGGCGTCGAGCACGTGCCTTGGAACAAAGGCCGCGCATGCTTTCATCAAATTCGCAGCGTTCAAAAGAAATCTAAACAGGAGCAAGTGAAAGGCTGTCAAAAAGAGAAAAAATAAACCAAAGGGTTAAAAAAAGGTTACATTCGAAGGTTTCAGTGTATTAGGCCCTCGTCACGTTGAACTAACACTGCTATTAAATGGTGCTCTCATGGACGGAAAAGCAACTGCAAACGTGGGATAACAATTAGCTTGCGTTTGGAAGCAGCAAACTTGAATGCAGCTAAGCCTGTTCCAGAACGCTCGTCCTGCAAAGCATCCAACATAATTTGCCTTCCACAAGAAATATCGGGCCTGTGCTGCTTGTTGCTACAGCGACATGACCGTTCACCCAGGGGCAAAAGTGCATGTGCTGCCAAATGGGTTCTAACTGCCTTGTCTGGATTTAACTTCCAAACATCCTCAAGCAGCAATCTTGAACACCTCAACTTCAAATTGTCAGCAACCATAAATTCTCATATATAGACCTTTTGATGCAAAACTTGAGGAATAAATGTGTGTACGTATGCATGTATTTCTTATCACATCTTTTATTTATGAGATGCTCCTTGAAAATCCGTGCAGTTCACCTGATGGAAGAAAAGAGTGTCTCTTGACCACTTCGTTCTTCTGAGCCGGAGATTCTTCTAACGTGTGTCTATCTGCAACTTCTTTAACTTTGAGGCAAATCCACCTTCTGCAAAATCAATGAGAAAGCAAAGAAGTCAAAATCTCCGCAAATGTGCACCTGGTCCCGCATTGGTGCATCCGTGCATTCGCTCAAAGCAATGATCCGAGAGGAAGCAGCAACAATGTTCCAGCATTAGTTCAAAGCGATGATCCAGGAGGAAGCAACAGCAATGTCTCATGGTCACGTTCTTGTGAGGTGGCACCGAGAGAAGTGTGGGAAGGGAGAGCACATCTATGATGTGAATCATGTTGACAGCTTGAGAAGCAAGGAGGGAGCACATCAGCCATCAAATCAGGCAAAAATCGGATCAGCCATAATTATACTTTATGTGCAATCTTGAACTTTTTGTTTCTAGCTTAATGAAGACGTTTAGGATTCCCAAGTCCTCTTACTCAGTGAGCGTTTTCAAATACTTTGCTTGACCTACAGACACGATTATTAGACCAAGTCTATTATATATACGGACAGTTTCATATTAATATTACAAAATGTGTTCGCCATTGTACCCTCCAACCCCTATTAAAAGGTCCAAGGGTGTTTACCAAGGGTGTTTTCTGAGAAAAAATCTCAGAAATTACCAACTTTTAGTTCTTTGCCCAAAATTGGTTTTTTTTCTTTTTTTCTTTTTTTTTTATATTGAATTTCAACCGTGCAAAATTGTGTTCTCCTAAATGCGTGAGAGTACTTTAATTTTTAATTTCTCAATTCTAGAAGGGGAATTGATATATGTATCACATTTTTTTTTGTCTATTCTATCACACCTACTATATATGGTTAAGTTTAACAAGATAATAGTACATGTGGACTAGGGGCAAAACATCACTAATTTGAAAATACAACAAGACATATAAGTTGCAATTTCAACTTTGTTTTTCAACTCTAGATCTTGCTCATACTATTGATTAAGAAATGTAATTAAACTAAATGTAATTTAGGTTTTTTTAATCAATACTATAAGCAAGATTTAAAGCAAAAAAATGGAATTCAAATTGCAACTTCCATGTTAACCTATATTTTCATATTAGTGATGTTTTGCCCAGGGTTGTTACTTTGGGCAAGTTGAGGCTGTCAGACAACATGGACAGGCGGACAAATCAGACCAAACAGGCGGATTAGGGCATTTTTAGGGTTTTTGACCTAAAAATGGAAGAATCAAATTATAAATTTTCATTTTTATTACGTGATATGGCTTTGAATCCACATTTTGACTTCATGTTGGCAACAATGAGTGTCACTAGCATGTACAAAGTAAGCTTTTTTATTATTTTGGACCATTTTTTAAAGTCAACTATGAGTTGATTTCACCAAACGGACCATGACCTCAATCAGACACTTTGGACGTATGGGCGGGCAGGCAGACGGGCGGTCCAATGTAACAACCATGGTTTTGCCCATGATTCACACTTACTATAATATTGTAAATATTGACCATATGTACAAGGTGTGGTATAATAGTCAAAAAGATATGGTACATATATCAATTCCCTTCAAGAAGGTATTTTGGAAGTTTTTGAATTGTAGTTGTGAGATCATTTTTAAACATTGACAAAAAATTATGACCATTGGATCTTGAACTTCAAAGTTTTTGGATGGCATTGCCAAATAATTTTCAAGAAGTCACCCAAATGTTAATTTTTTTGTTATTGAATGTGGATGAGTACAAAAATTTATGTTTTTTTTGAAGCCGCCCAAAATCTGTTATGCAAGTTTGGCAACTTTTGAATACAAAATTGGGAAACCACCACTTATGATGCTTTAGTACTTGTTGTTACTTCAAAACTAATGACTCCCCTTCTAAATCCATGATCACAATTTCACAAATGAGCTTGCAATGCAATTGTCAAAGAGTTACCACATAATACAAAGAAATCTTTTAGCTCCAATTATTGACCAAAAATCATTTTCAATAAAAGAATTTTGAATTGTGAATGAATTCTAGTTTGCATAATAAAAACATTCCAAGTGAAGTTAGCTCAAAAACTCATAACACAATATTCGTTAATTTGGGAAAAATGATACATTTTGGGACTTTTAGGAAGTGAGTCAGGAAGTTTGAGGTGATCACCTCAAACCGACACATGCCCTCATGTAAGAGGAGGGATTTGCAAGGGAAAAAATCTTAGTGGCTTAGGTTGAATATGATACCTTTGAATCTGGTTTTAAAGTAACTTTTTGGGTTTGAGGGGAAAACAAAGTGGGATCCCCGTTTTTCCCAAATCAACAAATATTGCGGTCCAGTCAAATTTTGTTAGATGATGAAATTTCCATAAAAGGGCCTTCACTACCCAAGGGAAATCTTCACTTCATTCTCAATTTGTTGCCCATCTTTCTGATGTGGCAGCTTGTCATAGGCTCTTTAGTGACACTAGCCATCACACTTTTTGATGCGCAAGAGACATACTTGCAATTTAGCTTCCACTAAAGGTAATTGAAATGCGGTATGGAGGAAATTCAAAGTGGTCATTGAACTTATCTTCTTAGTTCAAATTGCAATTTCTCCAAAATTCAAATCAAATCAAATCAAAATCTTTGCCTTTGACAAAAAAATAAAAATTTCTTGAACACCCAAATTAGGTGCCTTAGGCATTTAGGAGAAACAATTAAACCGATGTGTGCCAATACTTCCAGCGCATTTGAATGTGCAAATTGTAAGATTATAACAATTGAAGTGAGAAAAAAAACTATATTTCATTCTTGCAAAAAGAGGTCAGCAGTGAGCATACTTCAAGTCCTTCTAGAGTAATTTTTTTGCTCTATAAAGAAACAAGGTTTTCAACCATTCATAATTACATGATGTTAGGGTCACTTAATAAAATTTTCAAAAGCAAATATAGAATCTAGCTCATTCTAAATCACCCTCAGTGCAAGGAGGTTAAGTGAGTTCACAATACACTAGTCATTCTTTCATGATTTCTTGTGCAATGAGGAAGTCTTTCATTTGAAATCTGAACAAGGAAAAGTTAGAGACAAACATTCTATATTTGTGAAAAAATTCAAGAACTTTGAGTTTATAAATTGCAAGATAAAAAGGCCTGGAGTTGGGAGAATATTTTTTTTTCTTGAAACCACCTAGACCTAGTTAACAAAGCTTCTTAGAACGTGATTTGAGAGCTTTTTGTTTTATTTTTCTTTGACAATTGTAGACCATATTTTATTAGTTACATACATGCCAAATTTCAAAAGTCAATGAAAGTTTTAGCATAAGATTCTCCAAAGATGTGCAAATTTCTTGAGCTGCCCAAATTCTTTGAGGCAATATGACTTTTGAATTAGGCATCCTATTGGGGAAAAAATTATGTTCCCACTTGAGGAATACTATTTGTACTTACACTAAATATTGCATTTAGGTTACACTTGACAATTAGGTTGCCTTACCATAGTAAGTTACCTCGTGACCCATCACTTGGCCACTTGAAGGCATATGTAAGAGCCAGTTTTGAATTCTAGGAGGGTTGGAGGGGTCTGGCTTGGATGTTTAGCCTCCAATTTTGTAAAAGTCAAACTACATCCTTGGAGGGCTTGGACTCAAAATCAGAGGTTGCTTTCTAAACTCTACCCTACGTGAAGGTCTTAGAATTTTTTCTTCATTTTGCTTGTGGTCACCTTGGATGGGCCTTTGGTTCTAAGCACCCATGGAAACTAACCCTAACTTTGTAGATACTTGGATTTCACATGGTTTACAACTTGGATACCACTAATTTTTTTCCTAAGCTTCATTGTTGTTGCCAAGTTCTCTAAAAATTCTTTGTTGCAAATGAAAATCATTATAGCAGCACTAAAGTTTTATATAGTGCAAAACTGTCAAGAAATTAGTGTGGGGCAACTTAAACGCAATATTAACAAAAATCGTGTAGCTTTAAGTTGCTGCAAACTACACTACTGGTACTAATGTGCTAAAAATTAACTCCTCAAAATCGTGGTGTTCCCACTTCTTGTGTCACTAAACTTTTTTTGGGTAGAGGTTCGGTTCACCTCTCTAAATGGCCAAAAAGCAACATAGGTTGTATCTATTTTGGCTTTTAAACATTTTGAGTAAGATTTGTAAAGCTACCTAATATAACTCCTAAGAGCATCTCCACCGGTTGGCCCTGCTCTGGCTGTGGCTGTGTTGGATGATATTTTGAGGCCCCTTTTTGCTGAAAGGGCCCGGGGAAGAGTGCAATGTCCACCAGTTCAATATTGAGGGGCTTGCTACAAAATCCACCATTAAAACTCAACTAAAACCAGCTGCACTTGGGGAATATTTGCCACTTGACTATAAGACAATGGAGGATTTATGATGAGGCATGGAAAAGTGACAAGCGCCAATAAATTAATATGTCAAAACTTGAGATTCAAGCACGCTGAAATTTGAAAGAGACACTGCACCTCATAGTCCCCAGAAGTTGATTTGGCGAGGCCTTGCAAAAATCAACCCTCAAAGTGCCACCGGTGAACACTAGGAAAGCAACAATGACCCTAAGGCCACTGTAAGTCACATGCCTAAGCCAACCGGTGGAGATGCTCTAAACTCATTTTATTTTGACCATTGATATGTTTATAAAGGTTTTTAAATATTCATCGAATGAAGAATGATAGGTTTAAGACTTTAAGGTGAACACACTTGCAAAAGACATTAGATGAAACTAACAAGAGCCCTACTGTGCCTAATTATCCAACAATATTAATCTTTAGAGATCTAATTGAGGGAGGCTATTTTAGTATCAGTGGTTTCACTTTCTGTGTTGCAGATTTACAATTAGCTAATTTTGAAAGTATAACTCAGATGAGGTCAAAATTGATATTGCCAAAAATGCACTTGCTAGTTGCTACACGCGTCCATGTGGCACAATGAGTTAGTATAAGTAATTTTAATAGACTCGTCATTCACATGGATATAAACCAATTTTATTTTGTTCTTTGCCAAAACCATCATCATTTATATCAACAAAACAAGACAAAGAACAAACTACACTATGATTGTTTCTAATATTAAAGTGTTGGTTTGTTTTCAATTAAGAGCCTACACAAATTTTTTTTCAATTATTGTAGATATAGGTACTGTTAGTGCAATGCCCCCTTTCCCTTTCTTGTCAGTTGTTATTGAAAAACCTCCTTTCTTGTGGCTCAAAGGCCAAAAATTAAAAATCCACATGTGATTTGGTTAGCACTTTTAGGAAGAGCATGAGATTTAGATGGTCTATTAGAGGTTAGAAAAGCAGTATCACTTTCCAAAACATTAGGTGCTAGAAAATCCAAGAAGCAAGGCGCTACTGGACACAGTATCATTAACCATGTAGAACATGTTTGGTAAACTATGCAGCAACTGTAACTTGTTAGTCTCATTTTTCTTCATTCCTTGGCAGAGCAAGCATTCATTGTCTTTGAAAACAATCCAAAGATGTAGAACTTCGGAGTTATCCTTTTGACAAATACAAGGAAGAATTGCCTTGACCAACTCAAAGATCTTGTAAGTATAAATAAACAACTTCCATGAATGAATATTTTTGATGGTTTGAAAGTTTTGATGCAAAGATCAAAGATTTTGATCACTTGTTGACTTTACTTAGTTCCTTACATAGGAATGCATTTTATACTTACAAATTTTTCTATATTTAAAAATAGAAAACAAAACACAAGGTTACTACCCACTTAGGTAACATTTAGACGTCCAAAAGAATGTGATAGCTAAATAGTCTAATGTTTTTTGCTTGGTGAAAAATGCAAACATTTCCACCCTAGGGTCCACGATTACATTTTGAGGAGTACACAGCAAGTTCAACCTAAGGGCAAATACACATCATGTTCCAAGTTTCAACTCAAAATGTCCCAATTCAACACCAATTTCCAACTTTACAAGATAGAAGAAATAATTAAAAAAATAGTTTGAACATTTGTGCAAAAGAGTTGTTGTGTAAGGTAGGAGCACCTATAAGCGATGCTATCCCCATAACTGTCAGTTTTGAAATCTTGGAAAATCTTTGGAAGTAAATAGATGTAATGACAAGGATGTACAACGTGTGAATATGAAATCTTATAAGTGGTTATGGGTACAATGGCAGTTTGCTCTAAATTCACAACTTATTGTCATGGTATCCAAATAATACATTCAAGATTGCAAACTCATTATTTTTCTATTTCTAATAGGATCTTATAATTTGCTAGCTGATTACTAATACGCAGCATGTTCAAAACCCTTAGATTGACACTTATGGGTGCTCCTACCTTATTGGCTCCAAATGTTAGATTTCCACTTTTACTTGGCTTGCACCCACCTCTTAACCCTAGACCGCCCACAAGTGTTCTCCAAAATCTCAGAATGTGCTCTTCAATGAATAGAATGGCAACATTTTGATAAGTTACATCAATTTTTTATAAATTGTAACTGTACAAATTCAAACAAGATACATCAGAGATCACAAAGGAAAAGAAAACACAACAATATCACTTATGGATTGAAAAATTGTAACATTTGATGAAGAGGGTGTTAAAACTTTGAAAGTGATTTGAAGTCTTTCAATCCTCTTTTCACATCTCAAATTTGAAATTGAGGATGTCAAAAAAAATATGAGTATGTAAAATACAACATGTGTAACCCTAATCAATTTACGGCTTCTTAAAATCTACTCTACAACTTTTTAAATTAAATTTCTAGTATGATTGTTTCTCCAAGTTCTAGTGTACTTGAGGCTCATCTCCAAGAGCTCTCAACACTAGAAAGTGAAGATTTGCAATGGACACCCTTGCACAAAATCTTGAATAGACAAATCATAGTCATTCATTTTCAAAATCAGATTTTTGATACTAAAACAAGACTTTAATAAGAATAATTTAAAAAAATAACCACTAAAATTAATCTTCAATAAAAGTCAAAAAAATTCAAATTAAAATGCACAGCAGCCACATTCCGTCCCCTTGGGCGGTCTAGGGTTAACCCCTAAAGGACCATTGTCCCTTCAGGAAGCAAATGCAATTTTGGGCATGTACCTATAGCTTAACTACTTTTTGCAATTTTTTTAAACTTTTATTGAAGATGTGGAATACAAAGATTTGTGTGGGCATTTAATTTTTCTTCATTCCAAAATTTATTGAAGAAATTATGCATGAATAACTAAAAAACAAGGGAGAATTAGGCAGCCCAAAAAAAATGCATTTTTTAAAAATAAAAATTTGAAATTAGTTCTTTAGGTTTTTATATATGTGGGAAGCTTTGAATCATTCAATTTTGATAAATGAGATGAAAGTTATGAGAAGTTTTAGTTTGTGGGTAGGTATGGGACTCCCAAACCTCCATTCCTTTTCCCCCTTGTAAAACTTGTTGCTTTACTTTTTTGAGCTCTTTGTGTATATATTTTTTGACACTTTTTTTTTTGCAAGTTGTAGTAGACTAAAATTTCTTGGTTTTTGCCATTTGGATCAAAGTGATTCAAATTTTTGAATTTTACAAAAATCCTCCAATTTTGCCTAGTGTATATGCAAATTTCATGGGGTTATGGCATTGCAAGATTTTACAAGTAATGCCATGTTCGTTAAATTGGGCCAAAATGGTCATTTTGAGACTTCTGAAGGTTTGGGGTGATCACCCCAAAGCAGGCCCCAAACCAAGCTCCAGCATTTTCATTGGTACACATGTCTTCACCTAAGAAGAGGAATTTGTGAGGGAAAAAATTTTAGTGGCTCAGACTGAGTCTGATAACTTTGAATCTGGTTTGAGGTGACTATTTTGGATTGAAGTGGAGGGTGATTGCAAGAAACACTTGTACTATTTTTTGTCCCCTTCACCTCCTGCAAGTGCTTTTTGGCTTGTAACTTTTGTGAAGCAAGTTCTTTTGAGCTGAAATTTCAAAGGAAGGTGCATGTCATAGTTACAGACCTTTTGTAATTTTTGAAATTTTTTTAAAATTATTTTACTATTTTTGAACAGCCCCCAAATAGGTGTCTACCTTGGCCATTTTGGGGGTTTTTAGTACTATTTTGGGTCCAAAAAAGCTTTTCTAAGGCTACAAATCAAGGATGTTGTTTATGGAGCATGCTTACATGCATTTATTGAAGGGTTTTGCAAAATTATAAATTCCATGGCATCTACATTGTCTCAAATTAGGCATCCTATCTCCCTTCATTGGCAAAATACAAAGAAATTCCTTTGCAAAGCAATTGCACCATGTGAATGTGTTTAACCCCTAAGCGCTCAATCGACTGTTTTCTGGTCACTGCCCATTTTTTGCAAGGTGCCCAAGATGAAAAAAAAAAAAAAACTTTAAAAAAAAATTAATTTTTTTTCAAAAGGAAAATCAAGTCTACTTTCCAACCCAACTTGAATCATGTCATTTCAAGTTAAACTCCATCAAGGAGAATTTTTCTACAACAAAAACTTCAATATTTGTTAGTGTTGTAAAATTTACTATTTCAGGAAACTAATGATGTTCTCTCCTTTGAAAATACTGCATTCTTGAAGTTTACGATAAAATGTCTATTTTTAACCAATCATACCAAATTTTAAAATCTATGAATTAAATTTGTAATTTTGGTGAATATTAAATGGTAAATGCTTCTAAATTCATTAAATAAAAATCCAAAATTTTTTTTGAATGTTTGACTATATGGATAATTACTAAACATCATGATTTTTGTTTACTCTATTGAAGCAAACTTCATCAAAGTTACATAAGTATTATTTTACAATGCATTTATGGTTTGCACTTACCCCCTTGGGCATGTAGAGGTTAATGGGTTCTCAAATGGCCAGCTTTTATTTTGTTTTTTTGAGTTATTTTACTATTTTCTAAAAAGAAAGAAAGAAATTGGCTTTTTGTTGGTGATTTTGTTTTGAGCATAACTTTTAGAATACAAATTTTCTAGGTCTAAATTTTCACAAGTATGCTATTTTAAGTGCTTTACAAATTTTCCATATTTTATTTTATTTTAAAAAAATTATTTCAAAAGCTCATAATACTACATAGTACTACCAGTTTTAAAGCTGTTTGAGACGAAACTGTGAAGTGTTTCTTGCAACTACCCTAAAGTACAAAATGGTACCTCTGTTTTTCCAAATTTAACAAATATGACGTTAAGTATGATTTACACCTCCAATAAATTTGAAAATTCTCCCACACATACCTAACTTGGTCTTCTACATGGAAACAATAAAACCCAACTTTGCGTAGAGTAATTTTTTTGATATTGGAGAGGTCAAAGGCTTTTGAAATTTTTGGGCAGCAATGAAAAAAACTCTCTTTTGCACTTCAGATATCAATATCTCACTCCTCTACATCTAGAATGAGCTGATTTTTTTCCCACAAGTACCTCCCATAGCCTAGGGCAAGATCTTATGGTTGAATTTCCAAAAAAACTTTATTTCCTACATTTCTATTCATTCCCCCAAAAGTGGCAGTTTTCAGTGATTTTCACAAAGAAAAGGGCTTGATCCTTTAGGGGGTTAAGCAAAGTACCACTTTGTTTAGTGCCAATATTGAAAAAAGTGATACCATGAAGGCATTTGTAGATGAAATGAGACTTTAACCCTTGAACAACCTCAGGGCGTCATAGAGTATGTCTACGGTAGGTTGTTTGTGGCAAGCAATTGAATCTAGGTGACTTTCTCAAATCAAACCATATGGATGAAGTACATGTACTCTCATGAGCTAGTTGCAATTGTTTATGCACAGATTGGCCAATACATTTGGAAAGTTGTAGATGCGTCGAACTCCACATAGACACAGCGAGTAACCCAAAAAAAAGCAGAATTGCCACTACTTTATGTATAGTGCAATGTCCTAGGAGGAAGGCATTGCAAGAAAAAAAGTGCTAGCAAGGAGGGCAGAGCCCGATGAGGAGGCGCTTTTTTTCCCGCAATGCCCCACGACAAACACGTTGCCGATGTAAATCACAAGCAGGAAAAGATGAAAATTTGAGGATGAGAATTAAGGTCGGATGAAAACTCCATAATGCCCAATTACGCAAGAAGACCCGCAAAATTGAGCATTACGGTGCAAAAAACTCCCAAGAACTCAATGGCAAGTTTCCTGGGAGTGGTCTACGGCCCACAGTGACTGCCACATGTGGTGTGGTACGCCTGCACGATGGCAAGTACTAGGTTCACACTTGAAAGACGGATGGTTCACAGATGAAGTGGAGAATGCTAGGTAAGGAGGTTGATTGATTTTTGAAGCAGACCTACTGCAGCAAGTACAAAGCTTGATTTTAAGCAAGAGTGCTCAAAATTAGGAACCACATTGTCTTCTTTCAAATATATGAGTCACATGCAATTTAGGAAATCTAGAAGTCATAATGTCATATATGTTAATTTGGGCAAAAGCATACAAAGTGGGACTTTTGGTTTTTTTTCCAAAAAATGCCATATTCATTCAATTGGAAATCAATTGATTATTTCCAATGAAATGAGATATACATCTTGTAGAAATACTTTTTTTTTTGAACAAAGAGATCATTAACTTCTGAAATTTTGGACAGAGTTCATTAGCTAGGTTTGAGGTGACCTCCTCAATTCAAATTGAGGTGGCTACTTTGGATTAAGGTGAGGTACAAATTGGTACCGTGTGGTTGGGTGACCTAGTAAGTTATGCTCGAGTGTCTAGAAATCATTGCTTGCACCAGCTTCTAATACATGAAGCTACGGCTTGTAAGTTTTTGTAAATGCTCGGCATTGGAGATCGAGTTGATTGGGTTTCAGTGAGACAACTCCATACCTTTATGTCACCCATTCCGGTGTGAGAACTGAACACCATATTCGTTAATTAGGGAAAAACGAGTGTCCCAATTTGTATTCCACCTTAAATTCAAAAAGTTACTTTAAACTAGATTCAAAGGTATTAGATTCAATTTGAGCCACTAATATTTTTTCCCTCGCAAATTCCTCTTCTTAGGTGCGGACATGTGTACAAAAAAAACGTTGCAAGCTAAATTTTAGGAGACCTCTTAAAACTTTCATCTCAAAATTTGAAAGTCCCAAAATGTACAATTTTTTCCAAATTAACAAATATGGTGTTACTGATTCTAATGTTGCTTCAATGTCATTTTTGCAACCATGGTGATGGAGTAATCTTTGCCTTGTGCAATGAGGCCTTATTGTCTACAACACCATATTAGGTAAATTGGGAAAAAAGGGTGTCTCAATTTGTACTTCACCTACATTTGAGAATGTTACCCAAAACCATATTTGAAGGTATCAGATTCAGTCTGGGCCACTAAGATTTTTTCCCTTGCAAATTCCTCCTCTCAGGTGAGGTCACATGTACAAAAAAAACGCTGAGCTCAGTTGTACATGATCATGCACAACCTGCAGAAGTCCCAAAATGTACCTTTTTTCCCAATTTACCTAATATGGTGTTCTACGTGAAGGGCAATGTTGTGACCCTATGGATCTCTGCGGGTTCATGTGGAAGCCCCATTAACACATTATTTGTTAAATTGGGAGAAACGGAGGTACCATTTTGTAATCCACTTTAAACCCAAAAAGTCACCTTAAACTAGATTCAATGGTATCAGATTCAATTTGAGTCATTAAGATTTTTTCCCTCTCAAATTCCTTCTCTCAAGTGAGGACACGTGTACCCATAAAAAAACGCTAAGCACAATTTCTGGAGGCCTCCTGAAACCTTCAAAAGTCCCAAAATGTAAGCTTTTTCCCAATTTAACAAATAACGTGTTCATTGACATCTCCGCATCCACAAACACTTCATGACTGTAGTTACTATCCCAACACCATGTAAGGTTACAACAAAAAGCTAACCAAAAACACAACTTCAATCACAGTTAGCACAATTCACATTGCTTCTACTACAACAAACTGTGACCAACAAGCACCATTAATGTGTTATTCATTAAATTGGTAAAACAATACAAAGTGGGACTTTCAAGAATTCAGGTGATCACCTGAATTCCAGCTCACAGTGTTTTTCTTTTATACACGTGCCCTCACATGAGAAGAGAAATTTATGAGGGAAAAAATCTTAGTGGCTCAGACTGAATTTGATACCTTTAAATTTGGTTTAAAGTAACTTTTTGGGTTTCAAGTAAAATACAAAATGGTACCTACGTTTTTACCAATTTAACAAATAACACGTTCATTGCAAATGTTTTGACATCAACAAGCACCACTACAAATGCATTGACATCTCCTATCTTTGCTAAAGAGGTTGTCATGGCAAAAGCAAATTATAGTTATACAACTTACTAGGGTAGCAAAAAAAAATTGCAGAGCAATGGCACGGAGTTCATCGGTCCAAAAACTGTCACCATTGCAAGTCGCTGCAGAAGGTGATGAAACCTTGAGTATAAAAACATTGTTGATGCAAACTACGCCTTTAGGCCTGCGGTGCTCTGCCTATTAGCTTTTTCTTTCCTAAGTACTCTACACTCCTCTTTCCTAAATACCCTGATCTGTATTTAGGAAATTGTAGAAGCAGGTACTGTAGTAGTCATGTTAGGCGACAACTGGACATGGATTCAATGCTAGCATGACTGCATTGCAGAAACGATGGTGCTCTCAACCCCGTTTCTCCTCCAGGTTCACAATTCTCCACAAAAAATACATTCATCATATGCTCCCACATGTACAGTACAGAGGCTTTTCAACGTGTGCATGCTCATCTCTTGCAACCACCAAACATTTCAGGTCGTTGAGAACATCGTGTATACAAACTTCTCCAAACTCTATTTGATTTTTGCAAGGCAAGACCCTCAAATACCTAAAGAAATCTGCTTATTGGCCACAATGGCACGCTTAGTTGTTTAGGGGTTAAAATATAGCAAGAACTGCTCAACCATCCATAACTTCTAGATTCCTTCAATAATAAAGTCTTTGGTTGCCAAGAAGTAAGTGGAGCAATGTCTAGGGAGGTTTTTTTTTAAACTTGGTACATTTCCTACTCTTCTCTAGTCCACTCGGCTTCTTTTTCTTGAATCATTCATAGCCTAGACATATATTTTTTGGTCAGCCAAGAACCTTTGATTTTTATTTTCACTTAGTTGATTTCCAAAACTTAGAAAACTAGTTTGGTAGAAACGTGAGTTTCAATGTATTATATTGGACTTCTTTCTTCTTACAAATGTTGCAAAAAGATTCACTTTTTGCTTACCATGTGCATGGCATAGTAAAACAAGGCATTGATCAAGTCAACAGCAACCTAACAATCAAGAAACCCCCAAGCTCTAACCAATGTAAATTTCTTCATATTTTAAAAGGATTTATTATTGACTTCTTTTGCTTGAATATCTTTGGTTGGATTTGAACTAGGTCAAGTCCCACCATTTTCGGTACAAAGATTTAGTTTTCAAAAAAAAATTGGATGACAAATTGGAAGTCCACACATTTTTTGGAGTCTAGTTAGTACAGAAGTGTGTAGTCAAGACTTGGGCTTCCAAAATTAGAGTTTACACATAAGCACCATGTGTCCTCCAAAGATCGGTGCACCAAGTGCACCGCTTATCCCACCAAATAACACCCATTCATCCACTCATCCACTTGGTCACCTCACCCTTGTTTCTTCCTTTTAAATTTTTTGAACTTTAGCAACATGTAACTGCTTGTGAGAGTGAGTTAAATTTTGCGTTTAGCAAAATTTTGATCGAATCTACCTTCATTTTGAGATTTGGGAACTGAGGATGTTTTTTTCACATGTTCAAAAAACATTTGATATTTGTGTAGAAGGTTGGAAAATTTCCTTACCATGGAAAAGTTCATAGATTGATTTCCCACAAATTCAAATTTCATTCAACCCATTTCCTCATTTACAAATACAAGTTTGGCCAAATTTTCTAAGGATGAAATTGTAACTGAATTCCTAAAACCACGTTTTTATGGTCAAAAGCAAATCTGCCAACTTTCATTTTATTTAAGCAGTTCTCCAAAAAAAAAAAAAGTTGGTCAGCTTGTCGGCCAACTTCTATCTAAAAGTTGGTTCTCCCCGGACTATGGAGTGGAGCTATAGTAAATCATTTGAATTTAATTTTGCAGGCTGTAGTGGAAAATCAATCTAGAACAATATGTCTATCTCCTCCAAATACAGCCACCAGTTCAAAGCTCCAAAGTCCACGTATTAGACGGAGTCTTGTCAAAGACATGGTATGATTTTCTGAGGAGGTGGCTTCCATTCAAGTCCCACATGTTCAAGTGCTATCTCCAAAGAAATAGATGATACATCAATGTTTAGGGAGAATTTGCATATAGTGTATTATCAACCAACTGAAATTGCAAAAGCCCAAAATGAAATTTGGAATCACTAGGTATAATCAAATTATAGTATGTTGTAATGTATATAGGATACAAAAAAATGGGATGGCTCTTTCCCGTGAAACTAAAGCTATTCATGTGGTACAAGGTTAGTTCTGTATGGAAAATATGTTTGTGAAGGAAACCAAAGGTTTTCATGTGCCACGTCAAAACAGTTTGATATCATGCAACCTCCACTACCCCCATGATAATTTGAGCTAAACTCTAAAATTTCAGGTGCTACATCAAAAGATTTGATACGATCTTCTACTGAAAAAGCAAGGGTTTTTAGACCAGTAGTAAACATTGTGCCATATCCTTGTGATAGTTAGCAACATTTCGCCCCAAACATTCTTCACCCCAAACATTTTTTCTCGCAACCTGTAACTCCCAAGAATTCGAAGCCTGAGAAAGAGCTTCTGACATAAGAGAGAGAGATTACCATTCATCGAGGTTTAAAACCCTTTGAAATCACGTTGTTGAACCCCAGATATCAAGGAAAACGCCAATAGCTTGGAAGCCTTCATATCTGTCCGTCTCTTCACTGAGCAGCAAGCTCATCAACCCCGTCTTCCCCTCAGCTCTACAAAAGGCTCCGGCAGTCTCCGGCAGAGATCGGCTTCATGCCCTTCAGTTTCTCGCTGGAGAGTATGAGCTGGCTGTTCAGCATAATTCGTTGCCTACAATGTTGGTAATAGAGGTGCAGCTGCCACAGCAGGAAGGACGGAAGAAAATTGAATGGAACAAGAACGGAGATCCCACGTTTGCAGAGCTCAAGGGCAGGATCCAGCAGTGTGGTGTACCTGATGATTGGTGCGTGGAGGTCCTGCGAGGAAGCAGTTTCATCTCCCCGGACCTGCAGACTCACATTCATGGGCCCAAGATCACTGTGCGCGCTTCCCCGGTTTTAGGTCACACATCTCATCACCTTCCCACTCTCACAGCTTTGAATCCTTCCGTGCTGGAAACAAGTATTTTCACCATAGTTTAGGGTTTCACAACGTGAAAAGTAAATTCATATGGAGTTGAATCTTATATCAGTGACTAACGTTGTACTCCCTCTGTCCTTCTAAAAACGTCCAAAAAGCTTCCTTGCAAAAGATTAACTGTGTTTGACACATGCGTTCTAAAATCAATATACCATCTACAAAATGTATGCAAAATCTCCCGTTTTGATGTTGCTGTTTAGGCACCCAATTTCCATGCAAAAAATACCATATTTGTGCATGGTGCCAGCTCTTCATTATTGATGATTTAAAGATTAATAGCAACAATGGTACCTTGTATGGGCAAGGTCGAGCCTGATGATTTAAAGATTAATAGCAACAATGGTACCTTGTATGGGCAAGGTCGAGCCTGATGATTTAAAGATTAATAGCAACAATGGTACCTTGTATGGGCAAGGTCGAGCCTGCTAGGAGAACAAATGCAACCTCATCGCTCATCGCTTAACTTGCCCCCCATGAGATCGTTGAACATGACAAACGCTTTCTCAGAGTTTGAAATCAGCAAAAAGAGAGCTTTTAAGTGGTACAAGAAGAAAAGTATCTGATTTGGAGCTTTTTTTGAGAGGGGCAGAGGGAGTAAATGTTAGTGAGAAAACAAATAGAAATTGAACAAACGAAGTTTGCACATGACCAAGCGACACTAGGCTCGATTAGGGTTTCTTGGTCATTTTTAGGGCTAAGAGCGCAAACCCTAAATTGTCGGCATCCTCGTGATGTGGTTGGTTGCATTGGTGCTGTGTAGGAGAGCTGCGAGGCGACGAGGAACACACAGACGACATTCAATGGAGCCGGTGGATGAAAGCGGCATTCGAGAAAGTGGTGTCACATGTGGGACAGCTGCACCTCATCGACACCACCAAAGAGGACCAAGTGAAAGACAGTTGCGTGGGCACAGTGAGCCTCATGGATTGCCACGGCGAAGCCATCTGCGCATTGCACTGCATCCACCCTGCGATAGAGAATCCCGAGAGGTACAAAATCCACGCCACCTTTCCGAACTACCACAAAGGCAGTCTCAGCTTCGAAGCCAAGCCCAGAATCATGGACGAAGACGTGGACGTATGCGTGATCGAGCCGATACAACCCCTGAAGAAACCCTTCGTGCCAACATCCTACTTGGACCTGGCGACCGACGTGCGAGAAGACGACGTGGTGTACTGTTTCTTCTTCCCCCTAGACCCTCTCAAACACGAAACCCCGAAAGCGATCTCGAAACTCCTGATGGTGGTGGACAAGAAGGCTAATAAGGTTCGAGAGCAGCTCGCCATCATCACGGGAACGGTCTGCTTTTCCGAGTGGATGCAAGGCGTGGCAGCGTACGAGCGGCCGCCGGACTGCCACGGCGGGATCCTGGTGTCGCGCAGCGGTAGAGTGAAGGGCATGCACGTGAAGGCGTTCACGTGCGGAGAGCTGCGAGCAAAGGTGCACTCGGAGAATGCGGAGGAGCTGCGAGTGGCTAGAAAGCTGTGCAAGCGGATGAGCTCGTACGCGCCCACGGACGGCATTCCGGTGTTCGTGCCGCCGCATGGGCTGGTGCGCATGCTGGGCTTGGACGGCGGGTGCGAGCTCTTGCAAGCCGCCATTCGACAAAACAAATCGAAGGTGCAGACGTCCCCACCGCCGCCGAAGCCGCCGAAGGCGTCGCAGTCGCGTCGCTCTATGCGGTCGCGATGTCCCACGCCATACCACAAGGGCGGGGATCGTCGCACGCGACGACGCAAATCAGCTAGATAAGGGCATCTCCACCGGTGGGACGAAAAGTGTTCAGGCCCCTCTCAAAACCCTCTCCCTCTCAACAAGGCCCTTCAAGACACTTTGTCCTATCATGTTTGTCAAAACCCTCTCAAGACACTTTGTCCTACCATATGTGTATAGCAAGGGCTTTCAAGCAAGGTTTTTTTTTTTTTCAGTTTACAATGGTAGAGCGACCCGCACCCATCGATGCAAGCAGGTAAGGAAAAATGGGCAGAATTAGATAGAACCATCTACATAAACTATACTAATATTAGTAAATTTCATCCAAACTCTAGCAAATTTGGTGTTGGCTTAGAGGAGGATTTGGCGATTGCATCCACTTTTTTGCTGTATTTTTTCAGTGTTACAAAAGCCAATGCCCATCTGAGGTAAGATTTAGGCAAATTTTTGCCCAAAAAAAGAACCCTGCTTCAAGCCACTATCCATTCACTTGTCACACTAAGTTTAATTAGCTTTATCCTCTACTTTCCTTGATAAGTGGTCAACTACTTATTTATGGGGCATGTTGGAGTGCAAGGCCATCTTTTTCAAAGAGCATGGGTGGAGATCAAGGGGCTTGAGGGCCAGCCAAAACAAATGGAAAACTTTGAAAGAGCTTAGATTGGTGGAGATACTCTAAGAGTATGTTCACACTTAGTGTTAAGAGGGGTAGTAACAAAGGAAAATTACATGCATTTGAACACACCTTTAGTTTGCATTCATCTTGCTATTACCCCTCCTAACACCAAGTGTGAACATACCTTGAGGTAGAAACACCCATAAGCGTGCGTGAAACTAAGGATTATGGAGTAAGAAAACCAATTGATGAACTTTGAAAAAATAGTGTTAGTCCATAAGTGTCACATCAGACGTTTTCTAGATAAGGATTCCTTGGAATGGCCTAGTCTTCAAACCTTATAATATATTCATATGTACAATGAATTTTTACAAAAACTACAGATTTGCACTTGCTAAGAAGTTGCCAACAAATTTCTAAGATGAATTTTACAGTTATGGCTTACACTCCAAGTTATTCCATTTTGTTCAAAACACTCTCTCAAACTTGTCTAGACCCTTGTTTTGTTTGTGAGGCTTGGAGGTTAAATAAGGAAGATGAAATTAAAAATATTGGCATCAATTTGAAAGTTCCAATTGCAAGCACTTTTGTTCACAAAGATTTTTCAAGGGTTCAAAATCATTGAAAATGTATAGTTTAGTGTAGGAGATGCTAAAGAAGACTGCCTAGTGAAGTCTTCAATATGCTCATACACTTATAATACTAGCTTGAGGAGTTCTTAAATTGTGAGATGGAACACTCATAACCGTCATGCTAGTCACCCAAAACCATCACTTTGTCATCCATAACCATCACTTTGTCATCCATAACCATCACTTTGCCACCCATAACCAATCATTTTTTTTTAATTTTAGTCCTTGACATCACTGACACAAGTGGGTATTGGAGATGGGGACACTCGCGAAGAGGAGTGTTCCTATCTTAGGGCATTTTGTCACCACTGCCAATATTTTTTTGGCATTTCAATGCCAAAAAGCTACAAAAAAATTCAAGTTATAGGCTTGTACAAAAAAAAATGAAGAAAAAATAGCGTCATGGTGCTAGATGTCATTCAACATTCCAAATTTGATAGCCTACCACACATTAGAAGAAGGGATATGTTGTTGCTTGTAGCAAGCCAACTAGGACCTTGGACAACAAACAACATGACCTTCATGTCATGTGCAGACCTATTTTATGAGAAAAACAAACTGCCTTTAAATTTATTTGGGATGATACCTCTTTTATTATAAGTTTGTGGGTTGTGTAACCTACATTTTCATAAAAGTCATTCTTGCAATGCCAATTTTTGATTTTAAGAAAATTTGGTCACAACCAACAAGGTCAAAATGTAAATACTTGCAACCTAATACTATACTTAAAAAATATACCAATGTGGGCATATCTGCACCATTAAAGATTACTTGATCCACTACAAGGAAGCAGTGACAAATTTTGACAAATTTTGTTGATTAGGTCAACTTGATTCGGACACTTTTTTGTCAATTTCAAATATGTTTTTGTCAAATATTTGTTGATTTGGAAATTTTAGTCAATTTGGGCATGTCATTGTGGATAATCTTTTTTGTAGCGCAATGGTCTTAGAGGCTATAAGTCTAAAACCAAAAATAAGAAAACCCTTGATCGTAGCTGGCTGGTCAGTCCCTACTAAGATAGAAGCACCCAAAAGCAACAATTACCTTAGAACACCATATTCATTAAAATGGGAGATTTCCAGTGAATTGAGAGATAATTGAAAGGAAATTCGAGAAAAGGTTTTATTGCAATTTAGCTCAACTCAAGCTAAATTGCAATAAAACCTTTCAAATTTGACTTAAAATTAGGAGGTTTTATGTCATTTCAACTGAAAACTCTACTTTTAATGAAAATTGCCGATTCAGGTCAAGATGAACATGGTTATTGTGAGAGGTGCCCAATCTCTCATTTTAATGAATATGGTGTGTGAGATGTGGTAATTGGGAGGGTTTTTTGAGAATGTAATGGCATGTGCTTGTTAGGAAATGGGTACAGATGCAAGCAAAATTATTTGTGGATTTTTTTGAGATTGTATGAATAAATTACAAATTGTTGAAGGGAACTCCCTAGATTGACCTATTGTGGACACCGAACCCCCAAAAAAGGGATAACAAAAAGACTATGTCATGACAACAAAAAGATCATGTCACACCCTATCACAAACCACCACCTACACAATTTTTGTTCCCTTATGTTAACTTGCGTGTCTAGTTTGGGTGCAAGAGTGTGTACTTGTAGGTTTAATTTTAGATGTTGCTAAATGACTAGTGTTACTTCTGGGTGCTCCTACCTTAGCCCGTTGGTTTTGGGCAATTGAGCTCTAGAGTGCAACGAAAACATAATTTGAGTGTAATTGAGAATTTAGATGTAAAATATTGTACGTTGAATCTAATGCTTCCCATTCAAGAAATGCACAAATGTGCAAACGTTTGGCTTCACCATGACATGTGAATTTTTGCCATTTTAGCACTCTTTGAAATATGGAAAAAAAAGTTGGTTTTTTTTTTGGCTAATTTTCCAACAAGTCGACTATTCAATTAGTAGGTACTCTTTCTATCCAGATATATTTGTCCCATTTTTTTTAAATGTAAAAGAAGGGACTAATTTGATTTTTCAGAATTGCAAAAGGGAGGGCATCATTAGAAAGTGTCTTTATGTACTATATGGGGAGTATTTTAACCCTAAAGGATTGTTGTCCCTTTTGGGGACAAATGGGATTTTGGGTAGGTATCTACGGCCTCAATTTTTGTCCTGATTTTATGAATTTTTTTTGAAGATATAAAATCACATTAGCTTTTGAGAAATATAACTTTTAGGGAATTGATATGTGTACCACACCCTTTGAACTATTGTACTACGCCCCAAGGTAAATTTTAGACTTCTATCATCAAAAAGTTAAACGTGAGATTTTGGAATTCAAATTTGGACTTAGAGACCATGATTTAGTCTAGAACCATTAAAAAAAGTTGCAATTCAACAACACCCAATGAATAAGCATATTTTTTTTTACAAACATAAGTAAAAGTAACAATTTTCTCCCTAGTTAAACTTTTTCATTGGATGTTGTTGAATTGCACCTTTTTTTAATGGACCGAGACTAAATCATGGTCTCTAAGTCCAAATCTGAATTCTAAAATCTCAAATTCAGCTTTTTGATGGTAGAAATCTAAAATTTACCTCGGGGTGTGGTACAATAGTTCAAAGGGTGTGGTACACATATCAATTTCCTAATTTTTATTCCAATCTATGCCCGGGAGAAACATTATGCCCAAATAAGCAAAAAATTTGGGAGACCAGGCATAAATTTTTCTTTTACAAAAACTTTAAAAACATATATTAGTTTTTTTTCCTCGCAGGTTATAGTTTTTTCAACATTTGCAACTTTGATTCATTCCATTTGGACTAGTTTTGAGAAAGTTATAGACAATCTTATTTTTCAGGCAATTCAAGCATCTTTTTGAAAAAATAACTTATAAACTTAATTTTTGGATACAAGTTTAACATTTTTTTCAATTTTTTTTGGAAAGGGTGAAGTTTGTTTTCTAGAACAATCTCACCATTGAGATTATTGTGTTTCAATTCCATTGCAAGGTTATTAACAATCTAAGTTTTTGTTCAATCTCATACCTTCTTCCACCTAATTATTTTTTAAGTATGAAAATTGAGTATTTTTTGTTTTAGCTTATTTCCAAAGATTTACAACTTAATTTCCCACCATAAAAAAATAAACCTTTAAACTATGTGATGCAAAAAAATTAAGTTAAAAAAGTTCAAAATCAAATAATCTAATCTTGCAAAATGCAAAAAAGTTTGTTTCTTACACTTTAAACGCAAATATCTTGCAGATTGTGCAATTAACGTTTTTGATTTTTTTTACACGTTCCTATACTAGTCTAGTACAAAATCCTATGGTTAGATATGATAAAAGACCAATTTTGAAACTTTTTTACTCTTTGCCATAGACATGGCAGTTTGCAATCCTTTAGGATTAGTGCTAATTAAAAAATTCAATTACTTGTTCATGACTTTATAGCCAGGCGTGATGAGCAACAACTACAAAAGGAAGAGTTGGGACATAATGGCTTACTCTACATTGCGATTAATACCAATGTCCATCTTGTTGAGATCACTAGAAATTACAAGGGACAAATGCCTTTAGACAACTAAAAAATCTGGATGGTGCAAATCTCTGTGGATTAAGAGTTTTCTTCCCAAAAACTGTGTCATATGCGTGACAAGTCTTGGATTCATGGACGGGTTTTGTGACGAACTTCTGCGAAAGCATTTGCCGAGTCTTGAGTAATGACCATTTTGCCTAGATAAGAATCCTTATGGTCATAAATTGAAAAATCTATTTGTAGTGAGCTGCCCCTCAATATTGAAAAAGAAAAATACGACTTAGGAATTTAGTCAGCAAAAAGCTACGTTTTAGCAGGTTTGTATTATCAGCTTCATAAAGATTCATGACTACCATGTCCTCATGCAATAGGGCCAAGAACAAATATTATGTTAGTGGGGTTTTTGGTGCTCTTTGCCGTGCTGCTCCCTGTTGCAAGCAGTCTCATGTATTGGAAGGTAAAATATTGTTTCCTTTTGTACTTGTCAAGCATTCTATTACTACAATTGTGATGTTCTTATTGCTACCGTTGTTGCTCACACTAAATTTGCACCCTGACTAATATGATAAGATACTGTGTATTTAGTGCTTCACAATAAACACAAGTATGATGTCTAATAGGAGAAATGCAAAGCACATGAGAAAATTCTTGACGATTAGATGCAAGTCTTCAACGGAAAACGATAAAAAACCCCGTGGGGAAAAAAACCGGGATTACCAAGCATCTTAAAAGCATACTAAATGTATGAACACATTCACAACTTGATGCCCACAAGCACACCATTATCTACGGAGTTAGAACTATATTATGTCCAACCAAGACTACAACATCATGTTTGGGAAAAGAAGGCAATTGTCCATTAATTCTTGACAATCCACCAGAAGCTTATTATTTTTTGCTTGTATGTTGTACAAATCCCAAGAATATTAAGCTTGATATTGACATACAAAACCCAATATTTATTAATTTGGGAAAAAAAAAAATTCCCAAAACCAATTTTGGGATACAGAGTTTTTAATTTGTGGGAATATTTTGGAGATTTAACCCCTAAAGGATTGAGCTATTTTTTCAGTGAAAACTGCCACTTTTGGGGGTTAGTAAGAAGGTAATTTTTATTGAAAATTTGGGAAATCCAACCATAAGATCTTGCCTAGACTACATTAGGTACTTGTGGAAAAAAAATCAAGTCATTCCAGATGGATATGAGTGAGATATTTACATCTAAAGCGAAAAAATAAAGTTTTTTTCATGCTGCCCCAAAATTTTAGAAGCCTTTGACCATTCTTACATGAAAATAATTGCTCTTCTCAACTTTGCGTTTTATTTTTCCCATGTAGGAGATCAAGTTAGCTATGTGTGAGAGAATTTTCAAATCAATCGGAACTATACAACACATAGGAAAAACCAGTAAGTAAAAAGAAGTAAAGAATGAGTCAAATCACTAAATTGTTAAGAATTTAATTATTAAAATGAAAATTGCAAATCCTAATGGTCAAAGTGTTGTGATAAAAAATCTACTTCTTTTGGTTTAGTTTTTTTTCCAAAATAATGAAAATTGAGCAAATTAAAGAACTTCAAAGTTTATTTTAGAGTAGAGAATCCATAACTGCCCGCAAACAAAAACTCCTCATAACTTTGATCTCATTGATTGAAACTAAATGTTTCAAAGTTGATCACCTATAAAAAAACTAAAGAACTAATTTCAAATTTTAATTTTAAAAAGAGTTCATTTTAAAAAAAGTTTTTGGGCTGCCCGGGCAGGCAATCCTTCCTAACTTTTCAAAAATTATTGCGTAACTTCTTCAATAATTGTCGGAATGTGGAAAAAATTAGATGTCCATGTAGATCTTTGAATTCCCCACCTTGCATAAAAGTTTCAAAAAATCACACAAAGTAGCTTATCCAAAGGTACATGCCTGAACTCCCACCTGTCCCCCAAAGGGACAACAGTCCTTTAGGGGTTAAGGCAAGTCTTTTTATATTTCCTTCAAGATATTTCATCATTGATATAGGGTCTTGAAGAAATCATCATAAAATTCACTCTAAATCACTAAAAAACTCTTAAAAGTGAAAAACTCAAAAGTCCCAAAATTACTACTTTTTTTCAAATTAACAAATATTGCATTACAAGCCAAGATATCCGTTGCTGAGAGTTGGTCAAAGAAATGAGTTAACCCTTAAATGACAATAGGGCATAGTATATACGCAAATGTATAATTGTCATTTGCTACCAATAAGAAATTTTAATTTGGGATCTCAAGTAGCTCATTAGAACCGCATTGCTCTATTCTCCAACTTCTTTGTTGGTTTCAAATGTAGTAGAGGTGTGGATCCATTCCAAATACAAGAAAATACCCCGTATTTGTGCTGGTTGCAAAGGGCCTTCCCGTCATGTAAGGGTTAACCCCTGAACGACCTAAAAGCCCTTTGCGATCGTATGTATGGTCATATGTACAGACATATTTGAGTTACTTTGAGGGCTTTCCAATTTTTTTTATGCACCCACCATCATACAACCCTTCAATATGTATGGTTGTAACACTTAAATTTCTAACTGATCCAAATTTTTGAATATTGGTTGCTACCATATTTGGTACCGTATCTCCATAGCCCAAGGGCCCTTCAGGGGTTAATGCAGCAACCTACGAAGGTGAAGAACATGAGCTTCTCAAGAGAAAAGAGCAGCCTTCATAATGCAAGCGAAGAACGTCACCAACCTTTCCAAATATGGCAATGTTTACCAAAACTTCTACTGAATTTCCGCCCCAAAAGTATTCGCCACAAAAAAAAACGTGAATACATCAACGCAAAATTTGAAAATTTTAGGCATATTCAGCAAAGAATATTATGTTCTTTAATTCGGGGAAATACTCAATTGTCAGATTTTCAGATTATATGTCCTTGAAAGAGTATTTAGTAAATTATCATTCAAGAATGTAAAACTCAGAAGTCCCAAAATTGTGTTTATTCCCAAACTAATGAGTATCATGTTAAATTACTTAAAACCACAACAAAATTAGGCAATAGCAGATGACCACCTGGACATCAAGTATTGATATATACTAGAGAAAAATTGTGCTTTTCTTGAAGGATTTTTTTGGATGTTCATTTTTTTATGTTACAATTGATGTTAAAACTAACATCTTAATGTTATGTTTGATGTCAAAACTAACATCCTAATGTTATGTTTGATGTTATTGTTAACACAAAAAATAGTGAACGTCTAAAAAAATCCGTTAAAAAAAGTACAGGTTTCCACGGGTTTCCTCTAGTGAATATACTCAATTCCTGTGTATTGAGGAGCATCTCTGACACACTACTATCCTTTGCTTTATATTCAACAAGATACAACAATAATTCATTTGTTTGCATATTGTTATTGCAAGTGTTATTGGCAACACTTGTTATATATTGTATGCAGTACATTGCAAGTCTGCAACTCCTAGCCTAGTGGACACATACCAATTCTTTATTGCTCCATAGTTCAAACCTCAGTGTAACACATCCACTACAAAATAGCAGTAAGCTTGAATACCACATGTAATCCTCAATGCAGATCAATGCACGTTTTGCATTACATCAAAAGTAAATCCAAAGACCAAAGAGTAGAGACCTAGATTGCAATAGCGTTCAGATACAAAAATCCACTTTTCTATATATATAAAAGCATCTCATATTGGATGAAAAGTAAAATAGAGTAGAGTAACAATAAAGTATGACAAATCACTGCAAGTTATACCACTCATTGCAAGTTACACCACAACACTTTCTTTTATCTACTTCACCAGACTTTAACAACAAGTTATTGGTTGCACCACAACTTTCTTTTGGCCAATTAAAATGCTCATGTATTCTTTAAAAGAATCCCATATTAGATGAAAAGTAAAATAGAATAGAGTACAAGTTTACTAAATCTATAAATGGAATAAAGTAAATTTGGGGGGCACGAGATAGGGGGGCACAAGGATAAAATTGTTATTGCACACTTTGTTTATTGCAAGGATATTTTTAGTGCTTCCGTTGGTACCACTAGTACATAAACTAGTATCTCAATATCAATTTCCATATTGACACAACAAGAAATATTGAAACTTACAACAGCACCTTAAACATGTGGCATGATTAGTTTTGTGGTTTACTAGTAATTGCTATATATTATAACAACACTTTATTTGATTGGGGATTACAATGGAGGAATAATCCATATTTATTTGCAAACACATTAGAAATATTGTTGAAATGGACATAATAAACTTTGATTGAGAAACAAGATCATGTTTTCTTTCCAAAGTTTATCTAAATACTTGATCTTAGAGGAATTTACACTACAGTTCAAGCTCAAAACAATACAATGAACTTATACAACCAACATTCAAAGTAATGGATTCTAAAAGTAATACAATGATGCTTGGATAAGATCAACCTTTTTAAAAGGAACATTTGGATAGTGTTAAGATCCCTTTTCTTTCTTTTTTGAGTTCAATTAAATGGAATGTTTGTTTATAGTCAATGTTTATAAATAGTCAGTGTTTTTTTCTCTCCCAAGGCATTGACCTTATCCAAACGTTACTATAAATGTTTTATATAATTTCAACAATGGTACTTTGTTAAACACTCCACCATTTCTGCTCATATTTGAGGTATTGGTATTTATGCAAAGCCAATTATGAGAATTCTTGTCTTATGCAACATGCAATGAGTTCTTGTGCATGCTAATAACCAATTCAACTTTTTTTTAACAAAAGAAAGAAACCATCGCATGCATCATCTTTCACGATTTCATATTTTCTTGCCCTTATCACCACCAAAATATTATACTTTATTTTGTCCAAAACCATAAATTTGTGCAAGAAATCATAAACAAAGCTCTATTTTAGTTTTGTATAATTTCTTGGTAAAATCTTGCGGAAATTACAAATAGGGGCATAAAAACGTGAAATACTACAAACATAGGCACACTTTCAAAAGGGGCTCAATTTTAAAAAGATTGTAAATTTTTGTAATTTTATTTTGATTTGGACATTGGTTGATTTAGAAAAATCACATCAAATGTTATTTAACTTTCAAAAAACTTTAAGGAGTCTCCTAATCAAGCCTAAATAAAGAAATTTTAGTAAAAGGGATGACAATTTTTGGAGACTTTTAAGTCTTTTGGAAATGTCTAAATCAACCAATGTCCTAGCCAACTAAAATAAAATAAAAAATTACAACTTTTTTTTGAAATTGTGCCCCTATAACCACATATTTAGTAAAATGGGAGTTTTCCATTGAAATGAGAGATAATGTAAAGAAAAGTCAACAAAAGGTTTTATGTCAATTCAGTTCAATTTGAGTTGAATTGACATAAAACCTTTTAGATTTTACTTAAAATTAGAAGGTTTTATTGCAATTTAGGTCAATTTGACCTAAATTGCAATAAAATCTTTCAAAACTAACCTGAAATTGAAAAGTTTTATGTCTCCTTTGGTTATTTTGGGAGGTGCCCAATCTCCCATTTTACTGAATATGAGGTTTTATTTGTAATTATTTTGAATGTGTAATATATTACATTTTCATGCCCCTGTTTGTAATTTCCCCAAAATATCTTTCTACCACATCCTCATGATCTTCTTTTTGATAAATTTTAGGTGGGTTTACTAAGGTAGGAGCACACATGTGCATCACGTCCCCATGGGCATCACGTCCCCATGGGCATCACGTCCCCATGGGCATCACGTCCCCATGGGCATCACGTCCCCATGGGCATCACGTCCCCATGGGCATCACGTCCCCATGGGCATCACGTCCCCATGGGCATCACGTCCCCATGGGCATCACGTCCCCATGGGCATCACGTCCCCATGGGCATCACGTCCCCATGGGCATCACGTCCCCATGGGCGTCACATCCCCATGGGCGTCACGATGGGCGTCACGTCCCCATGGGCGTCACATCCCCATGGGCGTCACGTCCCCATGGGCGTCACGTCCCCATGGGCGTCACGTCCCCATGGGCGTCACGTCACCATGGGCGTAACTTGCTTTTTCACCCTATTCCATTGCTTTTGCTTTACTACTGTGTCAGAACATGAAAATGACGGCAATGGGCAAATTTGTTGTAAATTTGGGTGGCTGTAATGATGGATGAAGGATAAGTGGGCGGTGCAATTGATGAAGCTTGAGGGCAGCTACTATTTTATGTGCTTGGTGGCTATGGTACACTTAGTGTCGTTAAAGGTGCAGTCTCTAGTGACTGCACAGTCGATTGCCAGGGGAAACAGGGTTCAATGCAACAACTATGAGTACATTTCTTGATATTAAATCAAATCAGATACGCCGGCATTCTTAACCTTTGCATATGGATATAACATGAACTCGTAGAACAGTTCCTGTAAGTTCCAGTCATTTTCGTATACCCAAGCTTCAACCGTGCATCAGTCAACAGCAATTTCCATCCTCAAATCTGTGTGCAATTGCTAAAAATGGTTCTTGCAGCAAGTGAAAGTATTCTAAGTCGAGAGAGACAGTATACATCAGTTTCATGGACACCCGAGTTGCAAGTTTATGGGCTGCTACCCGGTGGTGGATGGAGCCCGAATTGCCAGACTGGTGCAACTCGAGAAGGCATCATGCCTGGCAATTCTCCATTCCAAGTTCCTAGCTTCGATACATTGCGTGGACAGCAGACTTCCTGCTGACAGTCAGGTGTGTAGGGATGGCATGATTCACCGTCGGCAGTCCATAGATCTATCATTCCTGCAGGCCAAGTGGACAGAGTGGTCGGTAGTGTGAGTTATGAAAATCCTGACGAGCGAGTAAGAGCCGATCCACTCTACCAACTGCGTGGCCAAGACCATCGTGTGGGAGAACACCATGATCAAAGAAATAGAGGACCAATCAACCAGTGGGTCAACCAACTCAATCTCAGCATCGACAGTCAAGAATGCCGTGACCAAGCAAGTACTCGACAACGTGATCCAGTCTCAAACTTTTGTAAGTTTCCCAATCTCATTTCAAAAACTTTTAAAGTTCACCCTGCAAGTTACTAGACTTTTCTGCCTCTACTTCTGTAGTTCCACATAACTCGTATCAATTTGTTAGTACACGGAAGAGTCATATGCAATTCCTTCACGATAGTTTCATGTGTATGCATGGGTGGGTAGGTCGATTACAGAATTATGAAGATAGCGCTCAAAAAGATGTCAGGCGACGGAACGCCGGATTGCCAACCAATGGACTAACCGGCAGGAGCTGTACAACGAGCGAGACAACGAGAGTTTCCATCGACAGAGTGCCGGTCCATCCGATCAGTGGATCAATCGGCAGCAACAATACAATGAGCGGGAGGAGGACTTTCATCGATCGAGTGCCCATTCCATAGATCGGTGGATCAGTCAACATCAGCAGTCCAACAATCGCAGTAACGACGGCACTCGTAGAGCAAGTGGCAATTCAGCCGATCAATGGACCAGACTAGGCCAGAACTCCAACAACCCCAACCGGCAAGATGGTTACGGGCAAGACAACATACCAGCCAATTGGGCCAGCATCAGGGAGCGTGCAGAGGACCGAGAAGGGAGACCATTGCAGCAATCCACCACACATACTTCAACGGAGAGATTTACAAATTCTCCAGCACAATCCAGAAGAGGGAGTTTGCGAAAGAAGGGCACTAGCACATGGAGTGATGATCAGCTCGCGTGGGCTATAGCAGCGGTGGAATATGGCAACACCGTCGCTGCATCTAGTCGGCATTTTAAATTCCAGCTTCATCTCTCCGAGAGCATGTGCATGGAAAGACAATACAGCGTAAAAAGGGGCGCCAGGGAAAACTTACAGTTGACTAAGAACTTGCCCTTGTTCAGTGGATGCTGCAGATGCAAGATCACGCACACCCCATTTCAGTTCTAGAATTGAGGAGAAAAGTAGCAGAGGTAACACAAGAACGGTGGACACCATTCACTGAAGGTATCCCTGGCCGCGGTTGGCTGAGATGATTTCGCAATCGACATCAGAAGCTTACCTTGAGATCACCACAAGCGCTAGACGAGGGACGTGCAAAGGGTTTAAACCCTAGCAGCGTTGCCTCTTTATATGAAAACTTGAAGATTGCATTCGATCGCTATGGA
This sequence comes from Ulota crispa, assembly GCA_963920765.1. NCBI lineage: Eukaryota > Viridiplantae > Streptophyta > Bryopsida > Orthotrichales > Orthotrichaceae > Ulota > Ulota crispa. The sequence continues at coordinate 6,726,530 of OY987250.1, read as the reverse complement.
TACCAACCATGCCAAATATGGAATGCAGATGAGTCTGGGGCTCAAGCAGGACGCAATGGAGGAGCATCTCTAGTATTTGCAAGACGTGGAAGCAAGTCAGTTCATACAATGGTTACCAGCAACACCGAGCATCTCATTGTCCTATCTTGCATGAATGCATCAGGTGATCACATCCCTAACTTGTACATCTTTAAAGGGAAAAACAAAATGAAGAACTATATTGAAAAGTGTGAACCTTAGGCATGTATGGCTATGCAGCCGAGTGGCTGGATGACGGCCTTCTTGTTTTGTGCCTGGTTATCACATTTTATCAACATTGTCAGACAAAGATATGGAATCTCATGAGAAAAATAACATCTATTAGTTCTAGACGGGCATGGCTCTCATGTGAGTCTTGAGGTGGTCCAAAAAGCTAGGCAAGAAGGTCTAGACATAATTTCCCTACCCAGCCACACATCCCATAGGTTTCAACCTTTACATGTCACTGTTTTCAAGCCCTTCAAAGTTGCTTTCTGCGCATGTAGAGATAAATGGACAATTGAAAATAAAGGAATAGGTGCAAAGAAAGAAGACTTAGCAAAATGGGTTTCATTGGGATTGAGGAAGGCACTAACATCTCCCAATATCACTAAGGACTTTAGTGCCACTGGCATTTGGCCCCTTAATCCTAGCGCAATGGATAAGTACGTCAAACCAAGCACCTGCTACATGCAAGGTCTAAAGTACGTAACTGACGAAGAAGAAGTTGGGCTTGTTGATGAAGAAGCTGAGACTCCCCTATTGGCTCCAACAACATTGGCTACTTCATCAAGGCTCCATGCAGCGGAGGCATCTCGATTGGCTGTGTTGGAGTCGCCACAAATCCTTGCGACAGATGTAGCGACATCTTTGGCAGCAGCTGCATCAATTTCCGGGACAACAACGGAGCATTTTGCGGTAGCAATGGACATCACCACGACCGCAGCATTTTGTCTTGCAGCGACTGCTAAGGGAGCAGACTCCATCTCCAAAACACAAGATCTTGCGCAGGAGCAACTTTATGTGGACGGCGAGTCTGAATACTCAAATTGCAGCCTCAACTTGGACTTTGAAGATGAAGACAATGTCATGACAACTCCTCCTCCGAACTTGTTCCCACTACCATAGTTGCGTTGCAGTCTAGAGATGCAAAGACGTGCACAGCCACTGATTGATTACACAGAGTCAATTATAATGACATCACATGAATACATTGCGGTCATGACCGCCAAAGCCACACGCAAAGAAAAGGTGATAAGAGAAAGATTGGAGCGTAAAGTCTAAACAGAGCAAAAAAAAACTTCAGAAAGAGCAAGACAAGACATGGAAAGGAGCTGAGAAGCTCGTGCACTAGCTCTAGGTGGAGAAGAAGAAGGCCAATTGAGAGCAAGAGCTCCTTCAAAAAGCCATAGAGAAGACCTGACTATGCATGGAAGCTGATTCACAACGGCAATCAAGCAAAATGAGTCCAGATTTTACTGGGACTCGGTGAAAGCAGGTTCGATGGGACATCCTACGTTTCGAAATAGCAGGCACGCGCTCCACGCCTACTGCCAAGCATCCTAAGTTCCGGAACAGCAGGCACACGCTCCACGCCAACTACCGAGCAGATTCAACGGGACTCAACGTTATCCAGAGCATATATGTCTGTGGCACCCTTTTATTTGCACAGACTGCCAAACGGCTCTTTTGTGCTGTGTGGTGGCGTGCTCCACTTTTTAGCACCAAAACTGAAGGTGACAGTGAGAGTCACAAGTTTTATTTTAGGGAAGAATTGCCAGCATTCACCCATTATTTATATACAGTACTCATACTATTATTTTAGGCCGGTATGTCCAAATGTTATAGAATATGTGTCTCTTGGGGATTGATATGTGTACCACACCCTTTCAAGTATTGTATTACACCCTCTATATATGGCCAATGTTTATTGTAAGTGTGGAGCACATCCGGGACCACATCACTAATTTTAAAAGACACCTCTACCGCACTATTGAACCTTCTAAATTAGACCTTTCCGTTAATCTAAAGATAATACGACTATTGAGACATAGGACCAATCGTTGCATGCTCACAGGTTCTCATTCACACTCCCCAACCTTTGTCAATGTCTCACACCCAACTTACTCGCTGTATGCTTACTGAGTGAGAATAATATCTCCGCCCTTTGTCAATGCCTCGCACTTGTTCTCTTGATCTCTGTCGCTTATTTCAATCTCTCTTGTTCTCACAATTTCTTCATCTTCTTTTTTTTCTGTTGTTCTCACTCATTTCTCTAGATCTCTTAACTTTATTTGCTCTCTTTTGGCTACTAGGAATCAACGCGCTTTGTCTTTTTCGTCAAAATACCTCTTAGTGCTTTCAGCGCTGCAGTGTACGCTTCTTGTGAAGAAGCTATAAAAGCTGTTCAGAGCTTTGCCAATTCTGAGGGATATGTGGTTCGCACAGAGCAGTCGTGTATTGTGGGAAACAAGAAAGATGGTGAAATTAAATACGAAATCTTGATATGTGTGCATTCTAGAAAACATGCTTTGAAGCAGGCTTATGTATGCAAAGTCACTACCGCAAAAACAAGCTGCCCATTTTGTGTCACACTTCGAAAGGACTATGGAAGCTGACATACTGAAATCACCAACTTATACCACTAACATGAGCCTCTTGACATTACTGTTTATCCAAGTATGAGACAGTTGTCGGACCACCAAACTAACCTTGTTAACCAACTATTGCATGTTGGTGTCCTTCCCAATGCTATGTTTGCATTGTTGCGTGAGGCGGATATTGATTGCAGAGCAACCAACCGTGACTTGTACAACGTGAAGCAAGACTTGAAGAGGAGAGCATTAAATGGTCGCCTTCCAATTGAAGGGCTTCTAGACAGCTTGGCTAAAGCAGGATTGTACCACCAGGTTAGACGCAATGTGCAAATCTTAACACATCTCTTCATTGTGCCAAAAACTGCAGAGGATATATCTTGCAAGTATTGTGGCAAATTCTTATGGCTCTTAGATAGCACATACAAGATCAATTAGTACAACACGCCATTGTTGCATTGTGTAGGTGTAACAGCCACCACCCAAACTTTCACATTGTTTTTTTGTTTTATGAAAAATGAGACAACAGATGATTACCATTGGACGCTAGATCAACTTCAAATTTTGTTTAACATGATGGGTCTTACAAATACTCTAGTCTTTATGACAGATCGAGAGCTTGCACTCATGAATGGAATTGCAACTGTATATCTAGCGTCAAAAATTGTTCTTTGTTAGTGGCATATTAGCAAAAATATCTTGGCCAAGACTTGTCGATTATTTTTATCAAAAGACAAATTCAATGTATTTATGGCACTATAGCATGAGTTGATCAACTCACCGATAAAATGGAGTATGAAGCAATGCTTGAGAAGATGCAATTATTAGTGTTATAACCAACTTTTTGTATATATTGATTGCGTGGCTACCACACAAAAAGAAGTTTGTGCAAGCTTGGCTTTGTCATATTTCTCACTTTGGGCATTTAGTCATTTTTTGTGCAAAAGGTATGCACACATCTGTACTGTATAGTAGGATACCAAATGGTTTTTTGTTTGGCCCTTGCAATCTATCAATGACAAGTGGATAGATGATTTTCTATTCAACCTTGATTTCCTTACTAGCTATATCAGGACAAAACAAGTGCAAAAGATCCTTTGATTTTCTTGTTTTGTTATTTGAGTGCAACAAAGCATCATCAATTATTTTATGTGAAACATGTTGACGAAGATTGACTTTTAGCGGTGACGATTGAAATTGCAGTTTTGCCTTATACCGTAGACTTACAATTGAGCTTGCAGATGTAGCTACACAAGAAAAATGTACTTTGCTTAAAAACATGTGAATTTACTTGCTGAATTGAATGCCCATCAGCATTAGTATAATTATCACTATCAAGGCCATAAAACTATATTCAAAGTAAAAGAACAGTAGTATAATTGTAAAAACCAAAGGTCATTTATATCAAACCCTAAATAATCTCTTGTTCTCATGATTTTTTTTATTAAACCTGAAGCTGGACAATAGGCACAAGCAACATCAATCTAGCATACGCATTTGCTTTATTACAAACCCTACTTGCTATGGTTATCAATTTATGACCTACAAAGCTTAAGGGTACTTGAAAAGTTTCTTGAAGCTGAGATAAGTCTTTTTAGTACAAAATAGGCTCTTTGGAACAAAGCTTTGCTTGTTCAATTATTGTGATATCTTAGACATGTTTTTTGAGTCGAAATAATTTATAGCAAGTAGAAAAAACTGTTGAATACTTGGATGGTATGTAACATGTAAATTCAAGAATTTCAAGAGATAATTTACTGATATTATAATATCAAAGTTCCTCTCAATTCATATGGTCATGAAAGAACATTAGTTGAAATTTATTGTTTGAAGCCCATTCTAGAAACACAGCTCATTTGATGGATTGCAACAACATTGTTATACATGAAATAAAATTGAGCTGATGTTAGCTTTTTATATTTTCAGGTGCGCATGTAGGCCTCAAACAATGGATACATCTATAAGTGATTTGCATCATGTCTATGGCGCCATCCAACTTTCTTAAAATCAACAATATGCAGAAATTAGCCATGAACATGCAGTCCAGCACAGCAAGATTCTTGTCCACTACCAAAATGCATTATGGATTGATGTCCATCAAAAAATCTCTATCTATGCTTTGAATAAAGTAACGAATCAATATCTTAAGTCTCTAACAATCAACATTGCAGACGATATTTGTACAAATACATTGGAAGTAACAATGGAGATTCCCTATGCACATTTAATTGCAATGCAAAGTACTCAAAGGATGCCTCTTAGTGTTACGGATTTCCACCAGCAGTGGTGGTTAAACCGGCCTAGGAGACCTGATATGACTAATTTCAACTTGATGTTTGGCAAACAAAGTAACAAAATTCAAAAGCTGTATAATTCAATGTTATACATCAATAACAACTTGCAAACACCGCCCTTGAACGCTTTGAAGAGGAATTATTCAACAATGAGGTGAGAGATCCTGAACAAATCAAATCTAAAGGACGACCAACAGATGCATCAACATCTACAACAACACGACAAGATCCTTCAGCATTTGAATATGTGCAGCATGAATTTTCACAACCATCTTAGCAAAGTCAACGACATTGTAGTATCTGTCATGTTGTTGGCCACAATGCAAGGACGTGCTCTCATATTTTGCAACCTTTCAACTCTTAGCAATGGCTGTTGCTCCAACAAGCAGCAAATTTTCTTGCATTAAGGTGTCACACGAGAAAATGAGAGTTATTTTTAGGAGGATAGTAAGTGAGATTACTCTCACCTGAGAGCATGCAACGACTAGTCCCACGCCTTAACAATCACATTGTCTTTAGATTAACGGAAAGGTCTGATTTAGAAGGTTCAACGATGCGGTAGAGGTGTCTTTTAAAATTAGTGATGTGGTCCCAAATGTGGTCCACACTTACTATAAACATTGGCCATATATAAAGGGTGTGGTACAATACTTGAAAAGGTGTGGTACACATATCAATCTCCATATCTCTTTTGTGTGACTAGTTTTTTTTGGGGGGAAGAATTGCTAGCATTTGCCCATTATTTATGTACAGCACCCAAACTATTATTTTTTGCCAGTATGTTCACATGTTATAATATATATATATCTATTTTTTGTAACTAGTTTCTTTTGGCAAAGTAAGTGTAACATTGTGTTCTGAGGTAAAACTGTAGTCAAAGTGTAAGAGTTAAATATCAAAATCTAAGCTTAATTATGACAAAAAATGGTTTTTTTTACAAAATTAGACATGAACATCCCGATATTGAAATATATATATAGACTTTTTCTTTTTGAGGTTCTTCTTACAAGGAAAGATGTGTATATGGATGTTTCCTACACAAAGTAGGCGCACCCATAAGCGTAGAAATAAGGGTTTTGGAATAGGTAAAACAATTGACCAACTTCAAAAAAAATACTATAAGTTAGAAAATGGAAACCAAAAATATTGGCATCAATTTCAAGGTTCCAACTGCAAGCATTTGTTCACAAATATTTTTCAAAGTCCAAAATCACTAAAATTGTAGGAACCATGTGTAAGAGGTGCTAATCACAAAGATTGTTGGTTCTTAAATAGTAAGATGGGTACTCAAAACCTCATGCTAGTCACCCACAACCATCACTTTATCACCCATAACCATCACTCAATCACCCAAAACCATTTGATTTTTTATTGATTAGCCATGCCACTATAAGGTGACAGGCATGGGGACACAACGCTTATGGATGCTGCTACCTTATTCATGCAATCAAATCTCAAAAATTCATCACCAATGTTTTTCAATTAATTATCATACAAAACTATGTTTAACGTATAAAATAATTTGTCAAAAATTGAGTTTTGATAGAAAAAAAAGAGAAAATGAAACATCTACATCTATATATATAAAAGAATACAATGATCCTTTGTACACAATCCTTTCTACCTACCACCTACCTATTGACCTACCTACCACCCACCTACCAACCTATCTACCACCACTTGCCTACATGTCGTATCTTACCTACCATCTATCTATTATATTTATCTATATAACAAAATAAGATTTATCAATTTGGCAATCCTTTTACTGTGATATTTTTATCATTTGGATAAATAAACTTGCATGGGTAGAAACTTGGTTGGGTAAAAAAATTGCATAGGTAAAAATTTGTATAGGTAAAAATTTGCATGAGAAAAAAAAGTATGGGTAAAAAATTGTATGTGTAAAAAACTGCGTGAAGTAAATATCAAAAATGTCACAAAATTGCGTGGGTAAAAAAAAATTAAAACAAAAATTTAAAAAAATTTAAAAAATTTAAAAAATTGCATGAATAATTACTACGTGGGTAAAAAATTGTATTGGTATAAAATAAAAATAACTGTTTGTACAAAAAGTTGTGATGCTCCTTTTATTGCTTGGGTAAAAATCTCTATGGGTATAGAATAAAAATTGCTGTACTAAAAGGGAATGTGTTGTAAACAAAGAAAAAGGTTTAGTGCATGGGTAAAATTTGAAATTAGAGAGCACTAACAAAAGTAAGAATTCTTTTCTTGCAAAGGAAATGTTTGTATAAATGGGCTTGATTTTATTTTGTGTCCCATTGGACCGACGGGTGCCTATACTAGTGATATACAACAATCTTCATATTTCATAGAAATGTAAAGATGACATTAAAATACAAAATCATCTACTATGATATAAAAAAATCAAACTACAGTATCCCAGCACTAACCTCAAGGTCACTTCATTTACATTTCCTCAAAATTAACTGATAACTTACTACTAGACAAAAATTGCAGCAAATGAGCTATATTTTTTCATAGAAAGAAAAAAATTGATAGCCAAGAACACTAAAAGAGTATAGATGGATGGCAAGGGACGTCCCTAGTCTTAGCAGCATGCATGAACACCAAACATGCAAGAATCTTAAACTATACCATCCACCTAATCCAAGTGTTCTTTGCTATCATTTATATTCTTTGTATGAAAATTATATAAAGGAAATAAATGATTTGCAAATGAATATGAAATGTACTAGCCTAGTGTTTTAATATTCAAAGTATAAGTAAAAGCGCTTCAATTTTAGTAAGTATAAAAATTAAATAGGAAAATAATAGAGTAAAGTAAAAATTAAATTAAAAAAGTAATAAAAATAGATTTAGAAAGGGTAATGTGTGGCATCTTTAATAAAAGTGCTTTCATTTTAGTAAGTATAAAATTAAAATAGGAAAGAAATACAATAAAGTAAAATAAAATAAAATAAAGTCATAAATATAGAAATAGGAAAGGCAATATGTGGCTACATTAGTAAAAGCACTTTACTTTTATTAAATATAAAAATACATTATGCAAAATTAACCCCTAAAGGACTGTTGTCCCTTTGGGGGACAGGTGGGAGTTCAGGCATGTACCTTTGGATAAGCTACTTTGTGTGATTTTTTGAAACTTTTATGCAAGGTGGGAAATTCAAAGATCTACATGGACATCTAATTTTTTCCACATTCCAACAATTATTGAAGAAGTTACGCAATAATTTTTGAAAAGTTAGGAAGGATTGCCTGCCCGGGCAGCCCAAAAACTTTTTTTAAAATGAACTTTTTTTAAAATTAAAATTTGAAATTAGTTCTTTAGATTTTTTATAGGTGATCAGCTTTGAACCATTTAGTTTCAATCAATGAGATCAAAGTTATGAGGAGTTTTTGTTTGCGAGCAGTTATGGATTCTTTACTCTAAAATAAACTTTGAAGTTCTTTAATTTGCTCAATTTTCATTATTTTAGAAAAAAAACTAAACCAAAAGAAGTAGATTTTTTATCACAACACTTTGACCATTAGGATTTGCAATTTTCATTTTAATAATTAAATTCTTAACAATTTAGTGATTTGACTCATTCTTTACTTCTTTTTACTTACTGGTTTTTCCCATGTGTTGTGTAGTTCCGATTGATTTGAAAATTCTCCCACACATACCTAACTTCATCTCCTACATGGGAAAAATAAAACGCAAAGTTGAGTAGAGCAATTATTTTCATGTAAGAATGGTCAAAGGCTTCTGAAATTTGGGGCAGCATGAAAAAAACTTTATTTTTCACTTTAGATGTAAATATCTCACTCATGTCCATCTAGAATGACCTGATTTTTTTCCACAAGTACCTAATGTAGTCTAGGGCAAGATCCTATGGTTGGATTTCCCAAATTTTCAATAAAAAATACTTTCTTACTAACCCTCCCAAAAGTGGTAGTTTTGAGTGATTTTCACTGAAAAAATGGCTCAGTCCTTTAGGGGTTAAAGTAAAATAAAAGAAGTAAAAGTATATAATTAAAAAAGAAATAAAAAGCTTAATGTGTGGCCTTCCTAGTAACAATGCTTTACTTTTACTAAGTATATAAATATAATAATAGAAAAATAGATCAAAGTATAAGAAGTAAAAGAAGGTAATAAAAATAGAAATAGAAATGGCAATGTGTGGTCTTGGCTTAACCCTTAAGTGGGATTGTATGCATGCATATGATTTGTATATAGAAGCGGGGCCATGAAGGGAATGAATGGTTGGCAGAGTAAAATATGTCCAAAAATTCTGAATTTTTTGTGGAGCACAAATGTTTGGCAAATAGAGTGTGCTACAAATTTTGGCATTTATGGACCAATATTGGGCCTTGTAGAAATTTTTGTACATTATAATTAGGTCAAAATACCTTGATTTTGCACGAGCCTTTGCTGTGCATGGGCATTACAAGAGCGATAGAAGTTCCATTTCATTTTTTATTTCTTCTTGTGCATGATTCTTTCATTCTCAATGTTCTAGACTGAATGGTTTGGTGCATCAAAGGAGAAACATGAGCAATAAATTTGCCTAATGATACATGCCAAGAAATTGAGCTATAGATTACAAAATTCAATGAACCGTGCCACTTGAGTGCCACCATGCAATCGTGGTAGACAGAGGGTGACATGGAAGATATGAAAACAACTACATTCTGGGTTTCTCGGTCACAAATGTGGACATGAAGCCGGTTCAAATTGGCAGTACTATAAACTGCTAAAAATGTTGTAGCCATGGTTGTCTTTCCCGACATGACGACAATTCAACAAACTCGGCATCACAGACGGACAAGAGACCTTCTGTCCGTCTAGTAAAGTCAACTTTAAGGTTGATTTTTAAATAAAGCATTTTCTATTTCTAATCTTGACATATTATTGTTTCATTTTATTGAAGCATCTTAATTTAATATACACTAATTAGATTCTACATTTTGGGTTGTATTTAAAGTAGATTTGAATAATTATCTTAGTTGGTAGAAAGGGCCTTATTAGACAAAATTGTCACTCATACTTGACACTTGTCATACACAACATCAGACGTCAGACAGACAACAAGACAACCAAACCCCAAAACATGTCCAACAAGACAACTCTAGATGTAGCCACTACTTGCGTGACAACATGACAACAAATGGCAGTAAAATGGACCATTTTCCACAACAGCAATCCAATTAAACACCTCTATTCCTAGGCAGCTGGTAGGGATACACGCGTTTGGTTCCTACAAATGTATTGCTCTATAGAGCCCTCACAATCTCGAGGGGAGGGGGCACTTCCAAATTTTTTGAGGGAAAATATCAAAAATGGGCCTGACAATTGGTTGTATTCCTGAATTGGTTTATCAATCAAGGAACTATTTCTATTATTTTCTCTATTTCATACTATGAATATTGAAAAATTAGAATTTCAACCAACTTTTTAGCCAATGTTTACAAATTGCAAATGGTTTTTTCTCATTTCAACGAGCTAGGTTAACTAGCTAGCCACCGGTTCTTCCCGGACGCCTCATCATATATAAAAAATAGGCCTTGCAACTAAGGTGACTAAAACTTTGTGCATGTTTATTTATGGGAATTGATATGAGCACACCCGGGGTTTGATATATGCACACTTGGGGAGGAGTAAATTTTAAATATTTATCATCAAAAAGTTAAATTGAAAATTTTGAACTTAGATTTGGATTTTGAAACCTTGATTTAGTGTAGTTGATCTTTCTATTTCTTTTTTCTTACTTTTATCTTAATTTTTCTATTTCTTTTGCTTTACTCTATTTTTTCCTATTTTATTTTTATACTTACTAAAAGTAAAGCACTTTTACTGGCAAGGCCACACATGGATCTTTCTATTTTTTTTTCTACTTCTTTTACTTTACTCTATTTTTTTCCTATTTTATTTTTAAACTTACTAAAATTGAAGCATTTTTACTTATACTTTGTACATAAAAACACTAGGCATGTACATTTCATATTCATTTGTAAATCATTTATTTTCCTTATATGTTTCTCATTCAAAAAAGATAAATGATAGCAAAGAATACTTTAATTAGGTGGATGGTATAGTTAAGATTGCCTGTATGTTTGGGGTTCATGCACGTCGTTATCGTTATCCCATGTAAAAAACCTTTAATATTAAAAAAATTTACAATCATGTATTAGGACTTCCTTTGTTAATAGCACATAAAACTATTTTGATATTAAAAGTTTTTTACAAAGGATATGAAACTCGGTTCGGTGACCAACCTTAACATTTTCTTATCCCGTGTAAAAAACCTTTAATGTTGAAAATTATATCAATCATATATTAGGATCATCCACCTATACTCTATAGTATTCTTGGCTATCATTTTTTTTCTTTCTATGAAAAAATATACTTCCTCTATCCCTCTAAAAACGTTCAAAAAGCTTCCTTGCAAAGGATTAATTGTGTTTTTAGTGTTTGTGCTAAAGACACATGCATTCTAGCATCAATATACCATTTACCAAATGTATGCAAAATCTCTATCTTTGATGTTGTCATTTTGGCACCCAATTTCTATGCAAAAAATACCATATTTGTGCATAGTTTGTGAATGTTGCCAGCTCCTTATTATTATAGTCTTTGTGCTAGTGACACATGCATTCTAGAATTTATATACCATCTACCCAATGTATGCAAAATCTATAGCTCGCTAAGAAGATGCCCTAAATCTAAAGCTGGCTACTGAGCGGATCCAAACTGGATTGTACACCATTTGCTCCATAATACGTATAAACCGCCCTTCAAGTAGGCACAGAATACGCATACTGACTCAAACAAAATTTAGTGATATGGCATCTAAATGATGCCACCATACTCTTCAACTCTCTATCTTCATGCTTCTTGGTAAAAAAATTGTTTACAAAGAGTAAAACCGCTTCAAACAAAACGTATGGACCGATTCAATCCATAGTCCCACTTAAGGGTTAACACTTGGTGACATCAAAATAGGTAAAATCCAATTTAGAGCAGGTGAGCGCTTGGCAATCTTGGCAATGTTGTGTCCACCACTTCCTATGTAATTCCACCACTTCCTATGTAATTCCACCACTTCCTATGTAATTGTACATCCATATGAGCATTTGCATGCCTATAGATTTTTAGAATATTTATTTTTATGTTCATAAAAAAATCAAAAAGTCTATACACAACTAATGTGTTCAAATAAAAACTTCAGCAACCCCAAAATAAAATTCCAAAATCTTTTAAATATACCATTCTAAAATCTAGTAACAAGTTCAATACATAGTTGTATGCACCTAAGATTTTATAGTCGTGACTCTAACTATAAAGTGGCTATAAATGATAAAGAAAATGCAAGTGAAATCCAACGCTTGAGCCATAAACACGAAAAATTATCTGGGAAAAATAGTTTTCAAATGCACATGCAGTGTTTTTTTTAATATATAGTATCAATCTCTAAAAATTTGGGAACTTCATGATACAGCCCAATGTTCATACTAATTTAATACATGATATACCATCATTTGACATTGAGATTTATATCAAACTATTCAAGAGAATTGAAAGAATGGTAAGAAACTGTGCATAACTATTAACCCCTAAATGCCCAACGCCATTCTGAACTTTTTGGCATTTTTAGGAAAGTGAACAATCAACCAACCTTTTCATAAATCTCATCAAGTTTTTTTCATTTGTAACCATACAAATGTAAACTTGACATGTTAGAGATTACATGGAAAAAGAAAACACAACAGTATCATTTATAGTTTGAAAGATTATAACATTTGAACATGAGGGCGTTAAAACTGCAAAAGTGACTTCAAGTTTTCTAATCCTCATTTCACATGTCAAATCTAAAAAGTTGATCATCAAAAAATATGAGGTTTAAGGTCATTACATGTTTAACTTGAATCAATTTACAACTTTCAAAATCTACTCTTGTATTTTATTTAAAGTAGATTTCTAATGGTGATTTTTCTCCACGCTTTATTGTATTTGAGGTTCATTTTCAAGATCTTTCAACACTAGAAAACTCAAGCTTGCAGTGGACACCCTTGCACAAATTCTTGAGTAGAAAAATCATCAATATTCATTTTTTAAATCAGATTTTTGATGTTGAAAAAAAACTTTAAAAAAAACATGTTCAAAAAAAGATACCAAAAATAGTGATTTGATAAGGTTTTATTTGTCTTGAAAGTTTTGCAAACACCCGAATTGGGTGCCTTGGGCATAAAGGGGTTAAAATAATGGAATGAATAAAGTAGTTTACATGTATCCTCACTTGAGAGGAGGAATTTGCGAGGGAAAAAATCTTAGTAGCTCAAATTGAATCTGATACCTTCAAATTTGATTTAACCCCTAAAGGACCATTGGCCCTTTTAGGGGTCAAATGGGATTTTGACCATGTACCTATGGCTGAACTGCTTTGTATGATTTTTTGAAACTTATATAGATTATGGGGAATTCAAAGATCTATGTGGGCATCTAATTTTTTCTTCATTCTAACATTTATTGAAGAAGCTAGAAATGAATTTATGGAAAACAAGGGACTCCGGGCAACCCAAAAACTTCTTAAAAAATTGCATTTTTTTCAAATTAAAATCTGAAATAGGTTCTTTAGACTTATATAGATGTGGGGAGCTTTAAATCATTCAATTTTGTTTGATGGGATGAAAGTTATGAGAAATTTTAGTTTGCAGGTAGGTGTGGTTTCTCTCACAATAACACACCTACCCGCAAACTAAAACTTCTCATAACTTTCATCTCATCAAACAAAATTGAATGATTCAAAGCTCCCCACATCTATATAAGTCTAAAGAACCTATTTCAGATTTTAATTTGAAAAGAATGATAATTTTAAAGAAGTTTTTGGGTTGCTTGGAGTCCCCTATTTTCCATAAATTCATTTTTGGCTTCTTCAATGAATGTTGGAATGAAGAAAAAATTAGATGCCCACATAGATCTTTGAATTCCCTATCATTCATAAAAGTTTCAAAAAATCACACAAAGCAATTTAGCCATAGGTACATGCCCAAAATCCCATTTGTCCCCCAAAAGGGCCAACGGTCTTTTAGGGGTTAAAGTAACTTTTTGGATTTGAGGTGGAGTACAAAATGGTACCTCTATTTTTCCTAATTTAACAAATATGGTGTTTGAAAGATAACCTTTGCACCAACGTTCCCAAAATTGGCTAAATTTAGCTAGATTTCTACCCAAAAAATTGTGCGCTACACGACTATAGGATTTTCTTTGAAAAATTTGGAAATTTTAGCAAGAAATCAGACTTGGAAAATTTCAAATCGCAACTTGGTATATTCTCCCACTTTTTAACTAGCATCCATCCCTTCCGTTGGCTTCACGGATGTTGCTTCTTTGCTATCTTGAGCATACACCTATTGCTATAGCGGCAACATTTCCACCATTGAAATTGCAAGCTCCAATTTTCTCTTGCATAAAAAGTACAAGTTGAGGTTAGTAGAGGGGTTAGTTGAAATAATGGAATTTAATAGTGGTTTCTTGTTAACCCCTAAAGGCCTTAAGGAGCCCACTTTGGGCTTTATGAGAACTTAGGCAGGCTCTATTGACTTCATAATTTGGAAGTTTTTCATGAAATTTTTAAGATGGATGCTATTCATCATAATCTACATGTGAAGCTTTATTTCATGTCATTCTGATAAGTAATGTAAAAGTTATAAGGTTTTTTCAATTTCAATGTCAAATTGGGCAGCAAAAATTATATTCTAAATTTTTTATTTTTATTTTTGTATAATTTTATAGAATGATAATTACTCAAAAAAAAATTGAATCAATCAATTCCAAATAATGAGATAAGAGGTAAAATGGAGTTTTATTTTGCGGGCAATGAAAGTAGGAAGAGGGTAGAAACAACATATAAAGTTATCTTTTACTCTCAATTTTGAAAATTTTCAAATGAAAATGAAAATTAAAGTTACTAATTCTTGTTAGAGCATTTTCACCATTGGGATTAACAACTTTCAAATTCTTCCAAAACTTATTAGCATATTAGTTATATCTTTCATTCATCAATACCTTTCACTTTATAACTTTTGTGAAAATGAATCCAAATATTTTTTTGGTTAGTTTTTTTTATATATGCTTTCAATCCATTTTCCAACATATTGCAAAAATTGCACAAGAAATACAGTATACGTGTTTTTCTCTAAAAAGTTTGAAAAACAAAATTTCACCTTCTGGAAGGATTAGAAAAGCCTACATTTTGAAGTTTAGGCACATTGATCTTGCAATTGGTGGGAGTATTCATTCTAAAATTTTGGGACAATGTACTTGTGCAAGTCAACCAAAGGATCCTATGGTTGGATTTGTAAAAAAGTAGGTTTCAATGATGATTTTGACCTTGGTTTGGGGACTAGTATTTTGAAGCAGTTTTGGGCCTCTAAACACAAAAGAATTTTAGGGGTTAAAGTGAAGTGCAATTTGGAAATCTGGTTTTCTTAGTTTAATGAATATGGCGTTTTGGTTCTTTGGATTGCAAACCTGTCATATTGTACCTACTGATTGGGCAAGGAACAATCTTGTGTGATGTGGACACTTTTTCTGTCGTCTTAAAGTGGTTGGGGTTATTTCCATCTCTATTTCCAGTTGCCCATTTTATGTTGTGACTATTTGTTACAAATCCCTAAAAGAAACCGGTCGACTAGCGGGTTAATTCCAAATAATCCATTATTGTGTTGTGATTATTTGTCAAAAGGATAGAATCACTTCTAATCCCATCACCATCCCAACCAAAGAAGAATGGAGGCCCTCAATGATCAAGTTTTGGGGTATGTAGAGTTATGATTCCTTTACTCTCCATTTTCCTTAGCCCATGTAATTTTGGCCTTTGAGGGTGAGAGTACACTAGAGGTATACCACTTTGGGTGTCACAACCCAAAAATGATAGTAAACATGATTTTGTACTTAAAATTGCTCAAAGTATAAAATTTAAAAAAAATTAGATTTTTTTTGTTTTCCTATTGAACATATGCGTTAAATACATAGGATCATAATTTAAATTATTAAAAAAAACATATTAAGTTGTTAAATTTGTGCTTTTGTGGACCATTATTAAAATGTCACGGTACTAGGAAATTCTAGAAATTTATGGAAAAATACAAACAATTTGGACTTGGAGGAATCATATTCTTCCATCCTTACTTCACAAAAGACATCCATGGCTCTTCTATCCGAATTTGCATTCAAATTTTCTAAATACATCACAATTTTTTCAAATATCTACAAACATAATGATGATTTTTTGTTCGGTTTTTGGCAAAGGATGATTTTGTGAAAAATTATGTTTTCCTTAATTATGTTTAAGATTCCAAAGATTCCATATGATTGCAACTAGGTCTAGAATGGCTAAAAACAAATTTTCAAAACAATGTTTTTCATAAAACTATTCAATATTTTAGTATTTTTGATGTATTTTGTACACTAAATATAGTAATAATTGTGCCAAAAGTAGTACACCTCTAGTGTGCTAAGAGTCAAGACTCTTCAAGTAAATTGCTTACTTTGCCCATCAACTTCTTATTATAGAATTCTTAAAAATATCCATTGCTTGGAAGGCGTCTTTAGTTGGAAATCTACAACCCAAACTACCATCTTATTGTTTCTCTCCCTTTTTTGCTCACTCTTCAGCATTCTTTTGAACCCAGTTGTGCTTGCACTTACTTCTTGAGGGGGAAGTTTAAGTACTCAGAGAAGATACAAACTATAAATATTGTTGCAAATTACACACCAGATTTTCCACCATAAGTTTTTCAACTCAATGGTAGACGGATCTCTTCCAAGCAGTTGAAGGTTGAAACATCTCTTAAGAAGGGTCAAAGCTGTTACTTACAATCTTCAGAATTTCAACACCTACCAGTACTAACTGCATATGGTCATCCGCAGTCAAAATCACAATTTTTTACCTTTTGCAAGTAGCTGCGGGTAATTGTACCAATCTACCCGTTTCCTTGAGCACCAATTTCAAATGTGTTGATTACTCATAATGTGGTTTTTTTTTTAATTAGAAAAAAAGTTTGACACTCTTTTTTGGATATTGCCCATTAGTCCCTTCAAAGTCCTTTAAACAATCCAGGCAGTAAAAACTTACAATCCCTTTTTATATCTTGGTCTTATGATTTAAGACCGCATTTGTGATCTTCTAGTCAAACCTCCTTTATTGTAATCAACAATTTGTCTTCTCTTCCTTTGTATAGTGCCATTACCGCTGCATGCACAATTTTAGAGCAAAGCAAACTCTCATGTCTGGAGGCACTAATCTTGGAACATGAAGGAAGATCAATTGGAATTTCTTTATTGTCACCACTTTCAAGAGGAAGAAAATCTAGCACAACACTCTTCATATTATTACTTTGCAAACTGTCAATGAAGTCTTGCTTTAATTTGATGCGTTGTTGCTTGCAAGGCAGATCTTCAAGCTCATCATCTAGCACATGGATCATGAATACACACTTGTCAATGTCATTCAATGATTCAAGAGTAATTGCAACTAGGCAAGACTCTTCAAAATTCCAATACTAGGGGAATTTTATTACTTGCTTCTCTTCAAGCTGAACCCGTAAATCAACTGTACTCTCTCCATCATTTGCCTTCATGGTTGCAATACTTTGGTGATGTTGTTTCATCACCCAAAGTATAAAGCTTGATCTTCTTTGTCCCCGTTAAATCTTGAATTCAAAGCAAAAAAATTAAGAATATCACATACCACCTACAGTTCTAGCCGCATGGTTCAAGACCTTTAAATTGTATCATATATTAATCATACTGCTTATGCCAAAACTATTTGAATGTGAATAATCAGCCTTGCACAAATTCAAAAAGCAAGGTTATTTGAATATAAATAAAGCCCTCACGTGAATAATTACATGTACACCACCATTAATATTTGTAAGGACAATAGAAATTCTATTATTTAAAAAATCTGCAATACAAGTCCTTGTTATAATCATAGTACTCTAAACAAACATCAAAACTTGGAAAAGCAACATGGAGCCTAATGGCTATATGCGCATAATCATTATTTAAGATTCATTCACAGTAACCCATAATACTTTAGACAAACATCCAAGGGCAAATGGCAATCAATTAGAGGCACATAGAATGGTATCCATGACCTAAGCTTGCAGCCAAACTCCTTCAAGTCTTTTGAAACAACGTAGTTACCTTGTTAATAGCAAGGAGTTGTCTATGACACTTTTTCATTTTTTGTAGCTTCTTCAAAAAATACCTGATTATTAGACATGTCTATAAGGGAAACTGTCCAAAATGACAAAAAGATGTCCAAATCAACATGGCTAAACCTACAGAAATTGTCCAATTTGACAACTTTTTTGTCATTTTGAACACATTTAGTCAATTTGGACATGTCAATTAGGACACAATTTTTTGTAGTGACATACAATTAGAATCTCAGTCACACATACAATCAAATGAATTATCTTTCATGCATGATGTACAACTTCATAACAACAAGGGATCTCAAATAAATGAACCTCACTTACATTCTCATGGCAACAATACAAGTTTCCATAATCATTTAAATCTAACTTTTTCTTAAAGCACCTTTCTCAAACAAGGAGCTTAAAAGCACACCAAAACTTTGATTTAGCATGCACTTGGTCTATATTCCACAACTTCATGTTATATTCCTTGAGGTTCCCATTAACAGAGGTTGGCAGGGCCCATCCAACCACCCAATACTAGTAAAAATATTACACCAAAAGCAACAACACAATCCGAATCTACACCAACATTGAAACAATGCGCATCTTTCTTTGAATACACCTCCGTTGCTGCATCTATAACTTAAATTGTATTTCCTCTCTAAAATGGATCGAGGCAACATATAAATGATCAGGTGCTTGTTCAAAGTCACCAACCCCTAGCTAGATGTTCAATGTCATGCTTCCACAACATCCAGGCTTCCTAAAAGAACACTCAAACGCCAAATCCTACTACAAAACAAACCAAAAAAAACAAAACTCAACAAATGTAATTGACTTCTTTGTTGATATGACTAGTGTAGAAGACTTGTTTACTCTAATAATATCATTTCTATCACTTCCTAAAGTAACATGTCTAAAAGTTACAAAACACTCACTAGTAAAAATGAGTCCTAAATGACTAAATGACAATGACAGCAATGACTATACAACCACTACAAAATGATTATAAAATGATTGTACAGTCATGGTTTAGGGATTGTCACTTAGTCATTTAAAACCTGTTTTTTTTTCTAGTGACTTAACTTAAAAGGGTTGTGAGCATTTGAATGCAACCAGTTTTCTCTCAAAGTATCAAAGTTCATCTTGATTAACTCGCTTTAGTCATAAATTTATGAAAGGAATGTTTTTAAAAAACTATGAGAAAAAACTCTTTTGAATCCTAGATTAACCTTAAACATGCACACAAACCAAGTTTGTTTTTACTCCTTTTTTATGAAGGATAATTATGATTGACATTGCTTCATCAAATTAGGTTCTCAAAAAAATATACATATTTAATAAATCTAGCCCACGGAATGGCTGAGGGAAGAAAAAGGCAGTCACTTTGAAGGTGATCTTGGAAAGGTGGATAGAGCCTGTTGCGCGGTGAGGTCTTGGCCGTGTTGCTTTTGCACCTCATGCAACAAACTATAGATGGCGTCCTTGCTTGTGCTTTGAACAGTGCGTGGCTGCCCATGCAACACCTAAGGAAGAGCAATGTGAGGGAGCCCCTACTATAAGGCAAAGGAATAGCTAGAAATGTAAAGCTGTTAGAAAAAAGAAGAAGGGGGAAGAACAATGCGAGAGAGCTGCTGGAGGAGTTGTTGGCCATGGGGAAGTGTTTACAAACAAACCCTAAGCTTACTTTGCTACTTGACGAACAAACCCTATACTGCGGCTTACATCAATCAACTCACACGCGCAAGATCCTGAAATGTAGTGTTCCTAGGCCCATGCCTATCTATCTAAGTAATTCTAAACAAATTTCCCTCCATTCTTTTCAAAACTTGAACATAATGTACTTTATTTTTCATTCAAACTTGCTAGACAATAATAATCAAACTCATCCTATTAAACACTTTCTAGAGGATTCTATACTTCCTACTCTATTTTTCCTACAGAATTCTAAAATGAAGGCATTGTTCACCACCCTATTTTACATATAATCAAATAATTAGGTAGCCGCACTTATGAGCACGGGTTTCTGGATACACCAACTGATTGAGGAACTAAAAATAATAATCTTGAGGTTAGCAAATGGGAATGAAAAATACTAGCATCAAATTAAGAGACTCAGAGGCAAGCATTTGGTCGCACAATTTTATCAAAGTAAATAATCACTTTGGTTGCTAAACTACAAGTAGGAGATGCTAAGGAAGCCCCGTCACCCATTGGCCCAGACCTATCAGTCATGGGACCAGAAAACTTGAAGATGAGTACCTTCATAGGTCATGCCCATGTGGACTTCCATGACGATGGGTGCCCCTATCTTAGACATGTTTTTGATGCTATGGTATTTCTAACAAAAATACAAAATTTACCTCTAATAAATTAATCCCTAATGGACTTGATCCATTTTGAAATGGTCAAATTTTGTGTCCAAGCTTAATTTTGCCTTTTGAAATGTATTCAGAGAACAATTTTATATATTAATTATTGCTTGAAATTGTGAATGATGTATCACTGCAAGAAAATTCAATTTGTTTAATTATTTGTAATTGTTATCATTTTTTTTTCAAAAAATGAACATAAGTAAGTTAAAATAGCAAAAAAATCCAAATTACTTGAACTCTTTTTGGGAGGTACAAATAACATTAAAGATTAATGTGAAATTTTTTCAATTGGTTACTTTGATTTTTACACCCAAAACAACCACAAAAAAGAATTTCTAGTCAAATTTGACTATCAAACCAAGATTATCCTTATATATGATTAATTTTGAAATTTTTGATATTTTTACTAAAAGACACATTCATTTTCTATTAAAATTAAAATTTCCAATAAATTTGATGAAAATTTTGAATTATTGTGATTTTTATAACGTAATTTGGAAATAAAATCATATCAATTAGAACATATATTTTAAAACGTTATAAATTCTACCATAAATGAATGGTAGAATGAGAAACATAGTTTTGTAGTTTAAATTTTAAATGCATTTAAAGAGTAGAAAACGTGAATGAAAAAGAGACCATATCGTGTTATCTGGATTCTAACACTTGGAGCTTTCAATGGCAACAACTCTTTTGATTTTTGACATTTTTCAAAAAAAATTGAATGGAATAGAAAAGAAACTTGTCAAGCTTCATTTTCTTAATGAGAATTGATATGTGTACCACAGCCTTTGAACTACTGTACCACACCCCAGAGTACATTTTAGATTTCTACCATCAAAAAGCTGAATTTGAGAATTTTGAATTTAGATTTGGATGGAGAGACTATGATTTGGTCTATTACCATAAAAAAAGTTGCAATTCAACAACACCCAATGAAAAAGTTTAGCTAAGGGGAAAAGTGTTATTTTTATTTTTGATTGTAAACAAAGATAAGCTTTTTCATTGGGTGTTGTTGAATTGCAACTCTTTGTATGGTTCTAGACTAAATCGTGGTCTCTCGATCCAAATCTAAATTCAAAATTCTCAAATTCAGTTTTTTGATGGTAGAAATCTAAAATTTACCCCAGGGTGTGGTACAATAGTTCAAATGGTGTAGTACACATATCAATTCCCTTTCTTAATTTGAACTACGTACCAAAAATAGATATTTTGAAAGTTATAATTGGGGTTGACCAAAGCGTATCCACTTTTTGGATGCACAAACCTTTAAGGGATAAATTGACCCTATTTTTTTTTATCTCACCTAGTTTTCTAAAATTTGATAATCTCTCTTCTTAGTATGGGCAAAGCTTCCCTCTAATAAAAGTGATAATAGCACTTCAGTGCTTGAACTTTGATTTTGACTTTGTCTATTGTTTTGTATTTTGTGGTGTCTCTCATTTTGTCTTTTTCTTTTTCTTTTATTTTGTCTTTCACTTTGATGAAGATTTGGATTTTTCATATAAATTAGTGTTATCTGTTCTATTAAGTTATAGTTCCCATAATTCAATTTTTTATATTTCACATTCCATTTACTTTTTTCTCTTAAAAATTAATGAAAATGTCTTGTTCTCTTTGTGACGTGCATTTTGATTAAGAATATCAACGGAAGGAGCATGAATAGGGTAAAAGACATAGGCGTCAACATCACATTGATCTAGAAGTTCATGAGGAGTAGCAAAGTATGTCTGTAGATGGTAATAGCAGTCTAGAGAACATACAAAAATTGAGAGCATTAGGTATGTCAATTCTTGAAGGTGTAAATGAAGTTATCCAATGTCACAAATTAGAAACTCCACCTTCTAAATTTGACCCATTAACTGTAATTCAATTATCTCAATCATGCCTGCTAATGGAAGAGGATAAAGTGTTAGCTATTTACATAGATAAGTTTTTCCCAAATCATAAATGTGAAGAGTATTATAATAAGTTAGAACTCATATATGATCACAAAGGATTTGTTAACCCCTAAACAACCCAGCGTGCTACTGTGGCCAAAATAGAGTATTTTTCTGGTATTTAGGGGTGTTGTTATTTTGGACTTTGCTTGGATTTGTTAACCCCTAAATGACCCAGCGTGCTGCTACAGCCAAAATAGGGTATATTTCTCGTATTTAGAAGTGTTGTTGTTTTGGATTTTGCTTGGATTTGTGAGGGTTGTGTATTGTTGTTTGTCTCCACCTTTTGCAATGTTTGGCATGTTTTTGCAATTGTTTTTCCAACTTTGCAAAGCATTTGTATTAGAGGTGGGCTACAAATACGTAGTTGGAGCGTATCAATGACTTACGGATCTCTGCGGTGGATCCCCGAAATGAACACTCTGCCGGAGCGCCAAGAGCAAGCGCTCTCGTCTAGCTACTCCGATTCACAATTTGCGTCAAGAAAAGAACAAAAATCAAATTTGTGTCACCGTATAATTACAATACAGCCAGGATTTTACAATTCCCTGTGGTTGTTTAAGGGTTAAGAGAGGTCAGCTGAAACAAGGTGGAGGAATGGTAATGATTGGCTGGAGGCACGATACCTTCAAGGACAAGTTTGCTAAGTAAATAAATTTCACTTAATTGATTATGATGCTGTAAATTGTAATTACCTTAGTTATTTAAAATGCTTTTTTAAAATATTAATTTATGATACTAACTTAAAAATCCTTATAATTCTCTAATATACTTATGTAATTACAAATATGTTTACAAATTTGCATAATCATATCGATTGCTAAATAGCATAAAACCAAGTGCCAAAGAAATGCACAAATTGGGAGAAGTCTTTACAAACAACATGTACAAATTTTTGGAACCCGCGTTTTCTTCTTGGATTCAAGAGTTGGAGAATCTACATTCTAGAGCAATTCCTAAGAATTGGGGAAGAATTGGTGATACACCTTTTTCTCGGATGGGTGTTACAAAGAACTATTGGACAACACCATATTGCAATACTAGCAATTTGCACATGAGATTTATCATGTGGTTTACTAAAGGTGAGATATTTGATTTTTTACAATTTAAGGTTCTTGAAAATTGTGAATTTAATATTAAAATATATTGATCAATTATTATTTTTTTGGTTTTTTAAAATTATAACAGTTAAAAATATATATTTTAGAATATTACTAGCATTTTTGTTTTGCTTATTATTATCACAGAAAGACTTATATTTTAAATTCTAATTTGAAGTTTGATTTACATAAGCAGAATCTAGAATACCAAGAAAAGGAGGAGAATTTTGGCTACAAGATTACGGCTTTTTCATCAAACCAAAAGCTGGATCAGTCTTGTTGTTAAATTCAAAAAATGTAAAGCATGGAACTCTACCAAATATGAGATATTATCAACTTGAAGTTGCTCTTTTAACCAAAAAATCTACTTTAGACACTTTTGATAGAATTTACAAAAGAGATGGAGGAGAGTAGAAGATCTAGACACCATCAATTGTCATAAATGTTAATGTAAAATTAAATAAATGAAAAAATAAATTTTTCCTATATATTAAATAAAAATAGCATTGTAATGAGTGCATTTGGTGAGGTTATTTTCTGGCCTTCCATGATGAACCATCTATCTCTTTTCTATCACCATAATCTAGAAAAACCCTTAGAATAGAAAACTCATCTGATTTTTCCACAAATATGTCAATATCTTGCTTTGAGCTAGCAACCTTGTCCATTATGTGAATTAAGAGCATGGAAACATCTGGTCCAACTAAAAGAGGTTTATCATCAACAATGTGTGGGAGGGTGGTGGTCTCTATTGGTGCATGCATAAAGTGGAGAGAGAGATATGCATAAAGTGGTTTACATTGATGCTTTACTATGAGTTAGGTTAACCCTTAAAGGCCTGTGCATCCAAAAAGTAGATGCGCCTTGGTCAACTCTAATGGTAGCTTTCAAAATATCAAGTTTTGGTACGTGGCTCAAACTAAAAAAAATGAAGCTTAACAAGATTTTTTTCTATTTTATTTAATTTCTTGAAAACTATCAAAAAGCTCCAAGTGTTAGAATCTAGATAACACGATATGGTCTCTTTTTCATTCACATTTTCTACTCTTTAAATGCATTTAAAATTTAAACTACAGAATTATGTTTCTCATTCTACCATTCATTTATGGTAGAATTTATAACGTTTTAAAATATATGTTCTAATTGATATGATTTTATTTCCAAATTATGTTATAAAAATCACAATAATTCAAACTTTTCATCAAATTTATTGGAAATTTTAATTTTAATAGAAAATGAATGTGTCTTTTAGTAAAGATATCAAAATTTCAAAATTAATCATATATAAGGATAATCTTGGTTTGATAGTCAAATTTGACGAGATATTTTTTGTAGTGGCTATTTTGGGTGTAAAAAATAAAATAACCAATTGAATCTTTTTTGCACTAATCTTTAATGTTGTTTGTACCTTTTGAAAGAAATTCAAGGAATTTGGATTTTTCTTGCTATTTTAACTTGTTTAATTTTATTTTTTGAAAAAATAATAATAATGATTTCAAATTTTCATGAAACAAATTGAAATTTCTTGCAATGATACATCATTCATAGCTTCAAGCAATAGAAATATGAAGTTGTTGTTTGAACACACTTAAAAAGGCAAAAGGTTAGCTTAGACATGAAGTTTGACCATTTCAAATTGGATCAAGTCCTTTAAGGGTTTACTAATGGCATTTGTGAGTTAACCACACACTCATGGTTTAAATGTTTAAATTGGACAAATTTTGTAATAAAATTGCTAACGCAAAATTTGCTTAGTGCAAAGATGTTCCCATTAAGGTAGCCGCACCCATGGGTGTGACGTCCCCATGGGCGTCACTGACAGTGTCGAGGTACTTATGGATAAGTAAGTGATATTTATGGGTGACAAAGTGATGGTTGTGGGTGATTCCATGACGGTTTTGAGTACCCATCTCACTATTTGGGAACCAACAAGCCTTGTTTTTAGCATCTCTTACACATGGTCCTTACAATTTCAGCAATTTTGAATTTTGAAAATCTATGTGAACAAATGCTTGCAATTGGAACCTTGAAATTGATGCCAATATTTTTGGTTTCCATTTTCTAACTTACTGTACTTTTTTCAAAGTTAGTCAAGTATTTTACCTACTCCAAAACCCTTATTTCCACGCTTATGAGTGCGCCTACCTTACCTCCGTTTGCACAATGGGTATCTAAACTCGTGAAAAAAAAATTTAAAAATAAGTTAATACAAAAAAGCTTTTGCTTTTACTTAACATTGATTTGTTGGAAATAGGTGATACGTTATCACTGATTTTCTTACACGTAGCCAGAACTCAATAATTCAAAACATGTAGAAGCCAAAAATTAGCTTAGAAATTTTCAGTTCTTGCCAACATGTATTGTTGAGATGGATATGTCGCCTCCCTGATTTCTTCATCAATTTCTATCCATAGCCATAATTCACTAATGTTTATTTGCTTAGCGCCATTTCTATTTCCCAAGGATGGATAGAGGTAGCCACCTCATCGAAAGTTCATCCAATATTATCTCCCTACAATGATAATGGTATTTATGAACCCCACCACTAAATGTCAACGATCCTCATAATGTTACCCACACTAAATGTCAACGCATACACTATTTATCAACTAAAATAATTTTTGTGAAAATAATTTTTTTACAAGTTTACATTTAGTGTTAGAAATTGGTTTTTTTTTTAACAAAAAAATAAATAAATAATGGGTTAATATCTAAACAACTAACATAAATCCCCATTTTTATAACCAAAATCTTAATCTACAACGGGTTTAAGACAAGAAGAGGAGGCAACAAAAAGTGATGTGCACAAGAAGAAGACAACTCTAAATACAAACTAGTTGAGATTTAGAGTGAGTGAAGTAAAAGTGCATGTAACACTATTGGTAACATAACACAAAATACCATTATTAATGTACTTAGAAAAACTAAATCACAAAAACAAAAGCATTGGTGAGAGGGCGCAATTTACTGCACATAGATGTGGAGGCAGAGTAGGAAAGCTCGGGTTGTTTTTCAAACAAGCCTAAGCTTAAGGTAGCAAGCATTGCGTCCCCATGCCCGTCACTTGACATTGGCAGGGCTAATCAATAAAAAAACAAACAGTTGTGGGTAACTAAGTGATGGTTATGGGTGATGAAGTGATGGTTATGGGTGATGAAGTGATGGTTATGGGTGACTAGCATGAGGTTTTGAGCACCCATCTCACTATTTAAGAACCAACAAACCTTGTTATTAGCATCTCTTATACATGGTCCCTACAATTTCAGCAATTTTGGACTTTGAAATTTTTTTGTGAACAAATACTTACAGTTGGAACCTTGAAATTGATGCCAATATTTTTGATTTCCATTTCCTAACTTACAATATTTTTTTCAAAGTTAGCCAATTATTTTACCTACTCCAAAACCCTTATTTCTATGCTTATGAATGCGCCTACCTTAGTAGTAATAATTTGCCCCCTATGTTTCTGTTATTCATTTGTATCCTCCTCCAGGGTTTCACTCTCGAACAGGATCTCTGAATCCAAATACGAATCCGGAATTCCCAAACTCAATTTCCAGATGGTAAATATCTATCCTCTCACATCTAATCTGCCTAGTAAAAAAAAAAATTCCAACCTGGCCCCAGATCGACGTGTGCAGTAAACAGAGCCGGGTTACAAACTGACAGTGCCCCAGATTCGACAGCACAACTTGCTTGATTATGGGTGCATTCACCCTTTATGCAGGGTAAGGGCAAGGTAAGAGGTTCGAACTCCGTTAGGGTACTAATTTCGTTCACCTTCCCAAATAAACTCCACAGGTACATGCTTTATTCATAGTCTTTCAAAAATGTATAATAGGTGTACATTTGAAGAAGTGATCTATTTTAGAGCCCTATGATCTTTCCACTTCAAAATTTCATAACTAATTCCACATTGCTCTAAAAAATACAAAATGACTTGAGTTAGATGCCCATTCCTCTTGTCTTTCAAGGAAAATTTACTGAAAAATATATCAAGAAGTTCTACCTCCCCAAATTTTAGTTTCAGCTCTTAGATGGTCGATTTACAAGCCTCTTACCTTACTCCATGCATTGGAATCTGGATAGTTTTTGAATGATTTACAATGACCATGTGGCACCTTTTGGACTTCCACTAACTTTTTTTGCACTTAGATATGCTAGTTTGGGGATACCAAGGCCTTGGTCTTTATAATCTTTTTTCATAGATTTCCATACCCTCCCTCTCTGATGTAGGATCTCTTTTAGGTGGTATTGGAAGAATTGAGGGTTGTAAGAGGCTCCATGATGCATGGTTAAAGCTCCCTGTGTCAACTCCCATGGGGAAAAAACTATTTAGCACTTTGAATAAATTGCACAAATAAATGGACATGTAAGCAAGTTTTTTAACAAACCCAATATTTTTCATTTCCTTTTCCTAACCTAGAAATATTAACTTCAACCCTATTTCATAATCTTAGATACCCTAAAATAGAAAGTTTCTTGGTTATGGGTGCTCCTACCTTACTGAATGCCATCTTCTAGTCAACCTATCAACCTCCTACTTTAACAATTCTAAGGCTGGTCTATGCCAGAATCTTATACTCCCTTTGTTTCTAAAAGAAACCCGTATTTGAGAATTTGTGAGGAATTAAGGAATATTAACAACAAATTGTAATTGGAAGTTACTGGATATTAGGCTTAAACTATTCCAAACCCAATTTTAGTTTTTTCTAGAGTTAAGGTTTTTTAACCCCTAAAGGACCAAGCACAATTTTTCTCAAAAAACACTCAAAACTGCCATTTCTAGCGTTCTGATCCCAAAAACAACATTTTTCATCAAAATTCATAACCAATTGTAAGATCTTGTAGAAGACTTATTCAAGAACATACCTTGAAATTTTTGTGAAGTTTGACCGTATGGATTGAAAGATATGCTCATCTGAAGTAAGTACATAAAGTTTTTTTTTTACCTCTATACGAAATTTTCAGATGCCTTAGACCACATATGGTGAACAATTTTTGCAATAAGGGTGCTGAAGAGTTTTGTCCAACATACTCTAAATCATGTTAGGCACATTTCCTCAAGTTTGCATGACCAAAATAGACATGAATCATTCCTTTCTTGGCCTTGCATTGCAAACATGTGCTTGAAATTCACACTACTTTGGAACTTTTGGCAAACCGAATGGTAGATGGAAAGAGTTTACCTTCATTGACATACACAAAAAAAAAAAAAATTTATAAGAAAGCCCAAATTGGCCCTTGGATAAGCCACCCCAGGTTTTTAAAATCTAAAATTTTAAAAAAATAAAAAAATAAAAAGAAAGGCCCAAATTGGGCCTCGGGTAAGCCACCCCAGGGTAGCCCCAATGGCCACCCCCTGTGGGCCGGCCTTGACAAGTTTTGTGGGACCGCCTCCACATGCCTTTTTTTAGTTCATTTTTTCTATTCTTGTTTTTAAAATTTCTGTTGCAATTCATGTGGGCCACCACTCCATCTTGTCCTACAACTAAGAGCACCTCCACCGGTTCCTTTCAAAAAAAAATTTAGTGTGGCCTTCATGCACTATTCACTTTTTATAGCTCCATTGGTGACGCGCTCGCAGAGATTTTTGACGCAGCCTCACCAAATATGACTCTGGAGACAGTGACCTCCTAGGGCTTTGTCTTCACATAGCGTGCTTGTTTGATGGACTATTTTGAGATTGCAATGATTACACAGACACAATGTTAGGGGGAGTGCTATTCTTGGTGCAGGACAGAGGAACTTGAGCTAGTTGCAAGAAAACCTTCAAAGTCACGGAGGTGCAACATTGCAACAAGGAGGGAGAAGGCGTAGGTTGCATGTCAACGTGGAAGGCGCAATGGCAAATTGCAGAGGAAGGGAGCGCGGTTTGCAAAACCACTTCAAGAAATAGAAAGATTTAGGGTTGTAGAGCAGCTGAGGAAGAGGCCGACATTCAAGAGTTGCTGGCGAAGCGGAGCGACTAGCAAGGTTGCGTTGTGAGCAAATATCGCAATCCAACATTGAAGTGGACAAATTTGGAGATTTCTAGCGCCAAGCCATGCAGCATCAAGTTCCTTTGCAATGGTTTAGTATCAGACCTTGTAGCATGGACTTGACTCAGTTTAGGTCAATACAGGTGTAGGATGAATTATTTTTTAAGTTTAGAATGATCCAGATCCCTTGCAGCATCAAGTTCTCTTCCAATTCACAGTATTAGGCCTTGTATCATAAAGTTCACTGTGTTTACATCAATTCAGGTTTAGTATGATAGAAATTTTATGTTTAGAATGACTCCAATTCCTTACATCATCAATTTTTGTTATAATGCTCAGGTATCAAACCTTGTATCATATACTTGACTGAGTTTACATCAATTAACCCCTAAATGTCCAAGGCACCCAATTTGGGTGTTTGCAAAACTTTGAAGACAAATAAAACCTTATCAAATAACTGTTTTTGGTATTTTCTTTTGATCACAAATTTTTTTTGAAGTCTGTTTTCAACATCAAAAATCTGATTTAAAAAATGAATGTTGATGATTTTTCTACTCAAGAATTTGTACAAGGGTGTCCACTGCAATCTTGAGTTTTCTAGTGCTGGAAGATCTTGAAAATGAGCCTCAAATATACTAGAGCTTTGACAAAAATTTGCTTTAGCAATCCATTTAAAAAAATACATGAGTAAATTTTGGAAGTTGTAAATTGACTCAAGTTAAACATGTAATGACCTTAAACCTCATATTTTTTTGATGACCAACTTTTAGATTTGACATATGAAACAAGGATTAGAAAACTTCAAGTCGCTTTTGCAGTTTTAACCAACTCTCATGTTTAAATGTTATAATCTTTCAAACTATAAGTGATACTCTTATGTTTTCTTTTTTCATGTAATCTCTAACATGTCAAGTTTACATTTGTATGGTTGCAATATAAACAAACTTGATGAGATTTATGAAAAGGTTGGTTGCTTGTTCACTTTCTAGAAAATGCCAAGAAGTTTAAAATGACCTTGGGCAATTAGGGGTTAATGCAAGTTTAGTATGGTAGTTTTATGTTTAGAATGATCCCAACCCCTTGCAGCATTGAGTTCTCTTCTAATTCTTAGTACTATACTTTTTGTCATAGAATTCACTCGGTTCAAGACAGTACCGATGTAGTATCATTGCTTTTTTCTTTTGTATCACTCCCAGCCCTTACAACATGGATTTTATTTCTATTATTAATATTAGATCTTATATCCTTGTTTTAGTTTGGTTTTATCTAAGGCAGTATGCTCAAAAACTATCATTTAAGGGCTGATCTGCCTTTTCATGGGTTTCCAAAACATGAAGGTTTTTTGTCTACAAAATAAATGGACGCCAAAGGTCACTCAGTTTTTTCATATTTATTGAAGCATTGTTGAATTGTTGATGATTTTTCAAAGTTTTATTTAGTAGAAACTTGTTTGTGACCCTAGACATTTCATGAACCATTCTTTTGCAAATTATAGAGACATGAAAAAAAACCTAGGAGTGTGATTGGCTCTTGCAATAAAATAAACATTTTTTCTATGATTTGAAGAGGTCCATTCAAGGACCACTTCATATCCATTCTTGAGCTACCTATAGCACGCTTTACATGAAAGGGTTGCATTTAGAGCTTAGGACTTTAGTAGCAACCTTTTTGTCAATGAAAATGTTGTTTCTTTTATCCTCATGCCTAGTAACAGCAATCATGTTTTTGTTTCTCAATACCAAGCCTTGTATTATCAAAACTATTATGCAATGTGAGCTTAAAATCTAGCTACATAGAAGTTATTTCTATAAGTTTTAGCCTAAAGCCTTGTATCATACCAATTTTATTTTCTATTTCAAAACCAGGCATAGGAGCATCAATTGTTTAGTTTACTGTTAGTATTAAGCATTGGAGCACTATCGTTTTGATTGGGCTTGCAAAGAGCCCTTGCAAAAATTACAATTTCATTTAGAGGCATCCCGTGTGTCACGGTGTCCTGATGGAAATTCCTCCATCATGTGAATACTTATTATTTATTTATGTTTGTGTTGATTTCAATAAATCAACAGTTGAGGCAAAAGAGGTGGTCGTGGTGAGGACCACGGTTTGGTGACAGCGTAGCGGCCATAGATTCCAATGAGCTGCGCCGTCTTGTCACATGCACAGCTCAGGGGGATAGGTAGCGGGTTGGCTGGGCCAATTTCATGCCTCACTAGCTGCCAAGCCGTGAGCCGCCATCACCGCTCGACGAGTTTGATGGGATTTGATCCCGAACCGGCGGGCGGCCAGAGACGATTGCTTCTCCAACCAACCAAGTCCACAACTTGGCAACTGAAAACAAGCGTTTAATGCTATTATATGCTCGCAAGGGCACGTGGCCACTTTACAATGGTGTTTATTTTGTAATTTAATCATTTTCATATGTTTATCTAGATATTTTGGAAGGCTCATATATTTTGCCTTTGTTTGAATAAAAATACTAAGAATTTAAAAGTCAATGGGAAAAGTGTGAAAAGAAAAAGGTTTTGGCATCTATGGTGGGGTTAGGATAAGGAAGAGCATGGGCTGATGTGCCCCACCTCCCTACCTTAGATAGAGTTGAAATTATGAAAAAAATGATTCCTTAGTTGTAGGAAGTTAGTGTATGAGGGTTGGTGGGAAGAAAGGGAAAAATCCTGAAACTTTGATGTGAGATTTTTTTCTGTGTATACATGATTTTGAATTGAAATTTGAGGAGATTTTTCCTTGTGTGATTAATTTTCCAAAATGAGTTTGCAAGTTTGATTTGGAATTGTGATGCAAAAATTATGAGTGTTTGAATTTTAGAGTCAAAAAGCCAAACTATGAAGAAAGGCTGAGAC
This sequence comes from Ulota crispa, assembly GCA_963920765.1. Classification (NCBI taxonomy): domain Eukaryota; kingdom Viridiplantae; phylum Streptophyta; class Bryopsida; order Orthotrichales; family Orthotrichaceae; genus Ulota; species Ulota crispa. Next base: position 6,694,191 of record OY987250.1, on the reverse strand, counting down.
TTCGACAAGTCATAATTTATGATCTGTATATCATTTTGCAACAAGATTTGGAGGAAGTGTTCATCTTAGTATTGGCTTTTTAGAAAAATTTTAAACTTGAGGTTTGAAGCTTGGACGAGAAAGTTATGGAAGTGTGAAGGTTTAGAGGTGGCTGCCCTTTTGTTAAGAGAAGGCTGAGACTTTAAAGAGCTACAACTTTTGGACAATATGAAATTTTCTTTTCAGATTTTTAGGAGTAATAGTTTGTTGTCATAACTTTTTAAATTGTCTTTAATCATTTCATTTGAAATTTTATTGAAGAAGTTATAATGGGTAGAAGTTGGGGATTTGGGTGCTCTCTAAAAAATTGAGACCCACACTTTGATTGACTAGAGCTTTCGGACAGAGTTTTATTTTGAAGTGAAAATTTTATGGGTTGTAGCCAATGATATCATTTTTTTAAATTGATATCACATTTCTATGGGTGATGTATAGAACAAAAGTTATAGAGGTTTATAGAGGCAGTGTTTAGTTTGTAAGGAGGAAGAAGAGCCTCTACTTTGAACCCACTTAACTTTTGGACAGTATCTTAGATTGAGTTGAAATTTGGAGGGATGTTAGAAGGTCAGAAGAGCTTTTCAAGTTGCTATTATACTTAGCATTTGAATCTTTGAACCATCTATGGCACTAAATAGAAGGTCGGTGCTTTTCTAGGACTTGTTATTTGTGATTTTTCCCATTATTTTTATTAAAATATGAAGATTTAAAGACTTGAAGACATGAAAACTTGAAGATCTGAAGATATGAAGATTTCAAGAGAATTGTTTTGGGTTTATTTTTTATGTATGTGTGGGATGTAGCTTTGTTATTCTTAGCCAATTTTGGAGGCTCGTTTGTCAATTCATTTCCATTCTGTTTTGTAAACCTTGTTGCGGGCAGTTTGGATTAAACAAAACTTAACCCCATTTACTGTCGTGGTGACAAAGTGGAACTGATCACCCACATGGTTAAGACTTGCTCTGCTCTCACGATCTGGAGTTTTGGCCAGCAGATCGTGAATTTGATTTTAGGATCCCGTCATACAGACGGCAGCTCGTGTCTGCTGTCCCGATCTACCCGTCCTGTATCCACTGGGCTCTTATCCCTACCTTGACCCTTATACCTTTAGAGCCAGCCACAAGATAGGTCAACGGAAGACTGAAGACTGAAGATTTGAAGAGAAGATCAAGATTGAAGCCAATTTTAGTTGGCAACGCACGATCGCAGCAAGACACCCTGCGTGTTCCCAAGGCGCGCTCCTCTCAACCCAATAATGGCAATTAAGGGTTTAGATATGAGTGAGCCTGTGCAGCAGCTGGGCCAGGACTTACGTGCCTAGGTGGCAGCCAAAAGACAGCTCCTTTACAAAGTCCAACCATTAAATCTGCCCCTCTTATCTAGGGATCCTTTACAACGTCTGTCTCGGACTAAGCTGGTAGAGATTGCATTCACAATTTGGATAGTTTCACTTGCAAGGGCCCTCTAAACTTGCTTTCTCAGGTCTACATTTGACTGGACCAGTGGAGGTGCTCTAAGGGCCTCTTTCCATGTGATCTCCAAACTTAGATTTCAAGAGAATATTAGTTGTCCTTTTCTTGACTCCTATCTTACCTATAAGAGAACCCATTTTGCAACCGTCCGCCCCAATTTTTGGCAAAGTTGCCCACTTTGCTTGTCCCTCTCAAAAGTCAAAGAATTTTGGCATGCCCAAGCTGCCCCTTGAACTAAAATTCACATGTTTACTGTTGTAATTTCTAAATTGTAAATCGGAATTCAATAAAATTTATTCTCCCACCTAGCCCTTATAAAACCCTACCTTCAGAGAAAAAAGTATAGAATTTGGTGAAAACTTGTAGTAGCCACATCCTAACCGAAACCCCATTTGTCCCTCGTAGGGACAAGTGGTCCTTTAGGGGTTAAAAAGGAGAGGAAATTTGTACCAAAGTTTTGAAATTTTAAGTGTTTTGTTCTTGTCCCAAATAGTTAGAAAAATGACTAATATGAAGTGTGCCAATGTAATTGTAAGTAAAGAACAAGTTATCTTAGATGCCCAAGTAGTCCCATCTATCAAAAAATCAAATCTTTTTGTTGATACTATTGATTATTCTAACTTAATGATAGGAACAATTTGCAAACAAAAATCACTAAATCAGGTTTGCATTGCTAACATTAGCAAGTGATGAGCATGAAATGCTATCAAACATGCCAAGCAATTCATTTTATTTTAGAGATAAGCATAGGTTTTATTTTTTACAAAAAACAAGTCAATAAACAAACATGGGGTTTTTTTAAATAGAAGAAAAGCATGAATCCGGGTTTTGTTTAGAAACAGAGGGAGTATCAAACTCTGAATGAAATGATTGTCGTGCAAAGCGTAATTCTTTTTTATCATTCAATGAGCTGGTACATATGTACACACTGTGTACATTTTAGATTTGCAAATTTCAAGAGCACATCTAGTTGGAAATTCAACTCCAAAGGTATTGTAGGAGGCTCTAAAGGCCAGTTTCCATGAGGATTGGAGGGGTTTGACTTGGACGTCCAGCTTTCGATTTAGTAAAAGTCAAACTATGTCCCTGAAGGCTCCAGACCCAAAATCAAAGGTTGCTTTCTGAACTCTACGCATTTTGAACATTCAAGGATTTTTTTTTTTGTTCTGCCCGGGTGAGCCTAGATGGGCCTCCGGGTCCGCCCCCCATGGAAACTGGCCCTAAATTGAAGCAGGCTCTAAAATAGAATTCATCCCCAAATGTATTGTGTTTGTACATATTTTTTTGTAGTCTTGCAACAATGTACATACAATGTACATTTGAGGAAGTGCTCCATTTTGGAGCCCTATGGCCTTTCCACTTTTTACCTAATGAATGGAAAGAGCCCCGGCAAGGAGCTACACATGGCCCACACTCACGAGGCAAAGATCCAAGTCCACTAGGAAGTCTTTCTTGGCTATGCCAAAAGCTTCCCACCTCCATGGGGAATGCTATTTCATGAGCAAGGATTGGTGAGCCATGAGCAAAGATTTTTAGTCAAAATAATAAATTTCACCAATAACTATCTACATACACTACTAGAAAATTTTGCTGACAATCAATAGAAATCAACTACAATTTGTTGTTTTTTTCTATTGATTTGGACATGTTAGTTTGGGTACTTTAAAACAAGAGTTAGTTGTTTTTTTGTTACTTATTTGTTATTTTTTTCATTTTTTTCAATAGTAATTTTTCTAGAATTGGAAAAAATCAAAATGATTAAATAAAAATCCCTAGCTAAATGAGGTACAAGCAACCAGAACAGCTGGTTATAGGCGCTTGGGCTGCCGGGCCAATCGGTCGCGCACAGTTTGTGGAGGCAGGATTCAAAACCCCAACATCATGATTGGGAAGCCACCATCCCAACCACCACACCATACCCACATGCTCATGCACACTATAGTATTCAAAACTAACTTGTACAATTTGTATTATTGTTGATTGCTATGTCAGCCTATTAAACAACTTTTTTCAAAAATTTTAAAACTACAAAAAGATGTTTTATGTAATCTACTTTCACCTCTGACAAAAAAAATTCAGATTTTAGATCTTCAATCAAAAGTTATGAGCAAAAATTGAAGACAGAGTTTTGAAATTTAAAAAAATATATATATTTCCACCACTTTGATTTTTGTTTATAAATTTTGATTGGAATACATAAATATCAAAATGATTGTTACAAGTGAAGGTTGGCTTCATTTCCAATTCTTTTTAGTTCAAATTTTATTGTAAACAAAACTCTTATTAGGTTATAATAGCCTCCATAGTTTGCTAGCTTTAAAAAACATCAAATTTTGAATAGTCATGGAAACAAGAACATTGCAATCATATAATCAAATTTTCAAAGGATCCAAAAGATTAAACAAAATTCTATAATATTTTGAAGATCTTTGAATCTTTCATAATATTCCAAAAATATTTCATAAGATTTTTTTTTTCGTTGATCTAGTTAATACAAGAGAAAATATAAAAAATAATCTTGCTTTTTGTAAGAATATCAACTATACCCCTAGTTTGAGATAATACCAAAGATGCTTCTTTTTTTGAAATATCAAATATACTCTTATGTTATTTGAAATATAAAAATTACCTTTAGTTTTGTATCAAAATATCATTTAAACTATATTCTTGGTTATTTTTGAGGATATTGGAAGTTTCCATAATTCACTATTTTTTATTACAAGTTTTTGTAATTACTAGAATGACAATGAAAATTACAAAAATAGAATCAAGTTAAATGCAAACTCAATCTTATGGTCAAGTTCTTCAAACTCTTTGTAGAATTTTTACATATAGATTTATCATTGCAAAAATTATTGCATCAACTGCATAGTGTTTTTTATTGTTTTGTGTTAGAATTTAAAATAGAATTGCAAGAAAAAGGCACAAAAACACAAGTGGTATTTATGGTATCTTCAAAATCCAAGAGTAAAGATTAACTACCATTTTACACAAAACCAAAGGTAAAAATTATTTTTCAAATAACACAAGGATATACTTGATAATTCAAAATAGTTCAGGAGCATTTTTAATATTTTTCCAAAATATTAGGTGTATAATTGGTATTTTTTCAAAAAGTCAAGGGTATTTTTGATAGTTTATATCTTTGAGGGATATATTTTCATTTTTCAAAGAATTGAGGGGCATTCTTTTATTTTTTCAAAAAGAATTTGTGGTATCTAATACAATAAAATGTTGTATGTCCTCTATGAAATTTTGTTGGATTAGTCAAGTTGTGTTCAAAAGTGTCCAAAATCAACAAAAAACTGTTGATTTTTTGTTGTTTTGGTTATCACTAGTAGAAAATTTGGTTTTTCTGTTATTTTGATCACGTTGAATGAGTTCACTTTATTATTCACTTGGACAAAAATCTCTTAATCTAAAAAAATCTATTGATTTCAATAAAATAATAAAATAAATTAACAAGACTAAAACAACCAAAAAAACCAAGTTTTCATAAACATGCATTTTTTAGTAGACTTTAGAGTCTACTAATTTCAAATCATGTCAAATTGTGAAAAGTGAAGGGAAAAAAAATCAATATACAACAAAAACTCCTAAAGATTCTAAAAAGTTTTGAAAGACTCTTTTACTTTTTAAAGTTTCAATATATGTCAATGAAGTTCAAAAATATTTTGAAAAGATTCCAAAAACAACCCAAAAATATTGTAAGGGTTTCTATATGTATATAAGATTTTGAAGTGTTTTAATGAATTCTAAAAAGATTTCAAGAAGATTCTCAAGGATTCCAATTATTCTCAAATTATTCTCAAATATTCTAAAAGGATTCCAAGAAGATTTTCAAAGATTCTCAAAAATTCCTAAAAGATTCTAAAAAATTCTCAAAGATTTTTAGAGATTCCAAAAAGATTTTCAAAGATTTTCAAAGATTCCAAGAAGATTCTCAAAGATTCTCAAAATTCATAAAACATTTTCAAATATTCCCAAAGGTTCCAAAAATATTCTCAAAGATACTCAAAGATTCTCAAAAAAACTTGAAAAGATTCTTAAAATTTTCAAAGATTTTCAAAGATGCTAAAAGATTCCAAAAAGATTCTTAATGATTCTCAAAAGATTCTCAAAGATTCTAAAATTTCTATTGATTTAGACAATGGTGTCCAAATCAATAAAATGTAAGTAGTAGTTTTTTACAGAATTTTGTTAAATTAGTCAATTAGCACGTGCAAGTGTCTAAAACAACAAGAACCTGTTGATTTTCTATTGTTTTGGACGTAGTTTTCTACTAGTGATATGGCCCAATAATTACGTATTTTAAACTATTGTCTCTTGAAAAACTTATTGTTTTTTTAGTTATTTCATTGATTTTGAGTTGAGGATTTGTTCTTGCTCACAGAATCTCAAATCCCTGCTCAAGGCTCACCGCTTTACGCTCACCAAATGGTGTTGTCCCTTGCATAACAAGTACAAGTGCGTGCAATAGTTTGTGCATATCAAGGGCAACAATACTAGTGCCAAATCTATGATACACATCCAAAGCAATATATATATATATATATATATATATATATATAAAATAAATTTATAAATCATGGTAAGAAATTTGTCTATATGGCTTGAAATAAGTGTTTGTTTTCCTTTCACTACTATTATTGACAATGTGTAGTAGACTGTGTTATTTTAACCCCTAAAGGCCCAAGAGGTAAAGGCAAAACATAGATGCTCGGGGAGATAACTTACCGTATTTTAGAAACAATGTGCGGCAAAATATAGATAGTTTTTTATTCTTTTTGGGTAAAATTTATAAAAAACTTTAAAATTAGATAGAGGCTATTAAATGCCAAAAATCATTTATAAGTAATTTAGGTAGCCTTTAAATGTGGATCATTAGTATTTTGTACAAATAATTTAGTTTGTCATATATTGGATCATGTAAACTAAATTTACTATAGCATGTGTGTACAATTAGGTGCACAGCTGGGTCAAACGTTTTTTTGTTTTATTAGCAATTAAATGCCCAATTTCTTCAAATAAAAGTGGGTAGCTTCAAGACTTCAAAAGAAAAAGAAAGGGTTGTATACTTCTTTGTCTAATTTTTCTCATTTTAACTTGTTTTTCAATTCTAGGTTTTTCTTCATAAAAAATATGGCCTAGAATAAATTGCATTGAAATAGAAAGTATAAGTAATGATAGAGTTCCATCAAATAAGCCATTTGTCAATTATAAGTAATTATAAGGATCCTTTAATTCTTGCCTATGAGATAAATAGCCCCCCAAAAAAAACCCTTGCCGCACGGGGTACTCAAAATCAATGTTTGGGAAATTTTTGGAGCCCCTCCAATTGATTTCTTCCTATTACAAAATTGAACCAATTTTTTTTTTCAGTGGGCATTGGTTGCATCCTCTCAATTCAAAAAATGTCTGGTTGATTTTCTATAATTTCAAATTTCCACCAGCTAATTTCCTTCAAATTGAAATTTGTACCAGTAATTTTATTAAATTCTCATAATGCATAAATGAAAAGACAATTTCAAAGGGATCACAAAACACAACCACGAAAAAAATCACAAACAAAGGCAAAAGGCAAAGACGTTGATAGTGAATGTTGTGATTTCACAACCAACGCCCTCCAAGGAAGATTTATGTGATGATTGTGAGCGACAAACTGGCAACTGTTTACGGTTTTAGAAACGGCATTTGTTTGGCAATGGTTTATTGTTGCACCATTGTGCACTCCGCATAGAACACCATATTAGGTAAATTGGAAAAAAGGGAGGTACCATTTTGTACTCCACCTTAAACCCAAAAAGTTACCTTAACCCCTAAAGGCTTTTGGCTATGTTTTCATCAACATTGCCCAAAACTGTCATTTGTAGTGCAAATATCAAATTTTAGATAAAAGTTATTTTTGGACACATCAAACTATAAGATCTTGTAGTACACTAGTATCCAAAGATGTGGAAAAAAATTCAAAAATTTTTGCCATGTGGATTGTTTGGTGATTGAGTTTGAATTGACAAAAAGTTGTTTTTTGTCCCTGCAAAAATCCGGGTAGCTGCACTTCACAAGGTCATATTTCTATGAAAAAAGTTTCAAAATGGTTATAATTTTTTGTATTCATTCTTCAAGGCAAGTCAAGTACATACTTGAAAAATTTCAAATCTAATGTATAACACATAGGGAAAAAATAGTAAGTAAAAAGAAGTAGAGAATGATACAAAACACTAAATTGTTAAGAATTTAATTAAATGAAAAACAAAAATTCCAATCCCAATGGTCAAAATGTTGTAATAAACAATCTATATAATTTGGCTTTATTTTTTTCCCAAAATATTAAAAATTGAGTAAAACATAGGACTTAAAAGTTTTTTTAGAGTAGGAAATCCATAGCTGCCCGCAAGTAGAATCTCCTCATAACTTTCATCTCATTGATGAAAATTGAATGATTCAAAGCTTTCCAAGTACATATAAATCTAAAGAACTAATTTGAAAAAACAAAATTCAAAATATGTAATTTTTAAAGAAGTTTTTTGAGTTGCCCGGGTTGCCCTCCAAACAAAGAAAGCTACATGTCATGCAATAAATTTTGAACCATGCAGTCAAAAGTTATGAAATTTGGTGGGCCTTAAAGCTACTCCTTGGACACATCATGTGTGAAAATTTCAAAGAAAAAAAATGAAAAATTCATTTGTCGTAAGCTGCCCAAAATTGCTATGTTGCCAAAAAACACTGTTTGGGCCTTTAGGGGTTAAACCATATTTGAAGGTATCAGATTCAATATGAGCCACTAAGATTTTTTCCCTTGCAAATTCCTCCTCTCATGTGAGGGTACATGTACAAAAAAAATGTTGAGCTTGGTTTTAGGTGATCACCTAAAACCTTCAAAAGTCTCAAAATATACCCTTTTGCCTAAATTGCCTAATATGGTGTTATAGGGTTCAGGGTATTAGAGTGAGAAATAATATCCAGAGGGTTTCAAAGAATTATACCCAAAGGGTTGTGGGATTGATACCTGGGTATAACCCTAGGCTTGCCCAAGTACCAGCCAGTGAATAGTTTAACCTATCGGCTAAAATCCGTCATATTTTGATGAAAGCCAGTTAAAAATCCTACAAATTTTGGAAGGTACCGGTTGAAATCCGGCTTTTTAAATGTCTTTCTAGTTTTGCATGCTCTAAATTCAAAATCCAACCAGTTATTTTCCTAATTCCACCAGCTAACAATGAACTAGCAACTAGTATTTCCCGCACATTGCTCAAAATATACATAGAGTGACCTCCCCAAGCATAGATGTGTTATAAAATGGTACTTTTGTAACCTTGATGAAGTTTGCTTCAAAAGAGAAAATATATAAGAATCATGATGTTAAGTAATTATCCATGTGTTAAACACACAAAAAAAGTTTGGATTTTTGTGTAATGAATTTAGAAGCATTTACCATTTAATATTCAACAAAATTACAAATTTTACTCATAGATTTCAAATTTTTGTATAATTGGTTAAAAATAGACATTATATCCTAAACTTCAAAAATGCAAGTTTTTGAAAGGAGAGAACATCAATAGTTTCCCAAAATAGTAAATTTTACAACACTAGCAAATATTGAAGTGTTTGTTTTTGAAAATTTCTCCTTGGTGAAGTTTAACTTGGATTGACATGATTTAAGTTAAGTTGGAAAGAAGAATTGATTTTCTATTACAAAAAAAAAATTTTGAAAAAAAAAGAAATCATCTCAGGCAGCCCAAAAAAACCGGCAGCAACTAGAAAATGGTCAATTGGGCGCTTAGGGGTTACACACTAGTGATATGATGGATGCATGGCATTTAAGCCAAGCGTATTTTGGCAATTTATCGTTTGCTTTTATTCTTATTTTTTAAGTGATGGTCGTTGAGGCACAACCAATCTTTTTAAAGAAGGTTTTCATCCAATATGAAAATCAATGGATTTAGATTGATTTGCCACAACATTTTGTGATTGCTTTTTAATGGACTTTTTGTGCACAATATACTTGGCAAATTCCAAGGCTTGAATTTCAAAAACAATATAATAAACTTGCACTAGAAATTGACATCACACTGTTTGTGTCTCTTTCCATATGCATTCTTTTATTTGTTTATTGATTTTCTACTCTTTCTATGCATGTACTAGAAGTTTCATACGTGCACATATTTTCATACTTTTATACATATGGGTATAAACATATGAAAAATTTGGTGGCTACTCCTCTAACACCTTGAATTTAATTAATTAAAAAAATTTGCCATTTGCATTTATCAAATTTTATCTTCTTGGTGAACTTTGACCAAGCCTAAATTTGATGAATTTCATCCCACATGAAAAACATGTACCTCAAAAAACCTAATTTGTTCAAATTGTAGTGTACTTCTTTCTTGTACTCTTCATTTTTGACTAGCTAATGATCATTCTAGGTACTACCGTAGTGTGACATGGGTTTCGTTTTTGCAATGATGAAATTATTATTGTTTTTACCTAAAGTGTTTTGTTTATGTTTAGGTGGAATAATGATGATTTTGATTTTGTAAATACATAATTATTTGACTATTTGTCATATATTTAATATGAATAAAATCTCGTGTCCTTTCAAATCTAAAGGGACAATCAAAATGGAAACGATTAATTTATTTAGAATGAATGAAAGTGGAGTGGGTGTAACATATTTTAATTGAATTGATAACGGTTGGAGGTGAGCGTTAAGTGCCAAACGACATTGATATCTTATTAGTGAACTTTTTATCACATCTCTTATTCATTTTTTACACATTTTGTTATTTGTTTCCTAACATTATTTGAAAATTCATTTTTTATATTTTTGAATTAATAAAAAACAAAACCCATGTCACAATACGGTTGTAATTTTATGGGTGACCTTTTGCCTTAAGTCAATAAATCCTGATCATTATGAATGCACAAGTACATCACCTTATCTCTCATTTTATAGAAATTAAAAAATTCTAACTTAAGGTAAAGCACATCAACTAGAAGGATAAGCCGAGAATTGTCATTCCATGAAGTGGAATATAAAATTGCATAGCTTACTTGACTAGAATCTAAATTTTTGTATGATACAATTAGAATTCAATTTTCTTGGCCTAAAAAGCGTTGAGTGTTTGCTCATGTGTAAACTCTTGTTATATGTCATTTTAAACAACAAACTATATTTGAGAAATGAGCATAATATTAGTTACCATGTCAATCAAATAGTTGAAAATTTAAAAGCAAAAAAGCTCCAAACATATATATGAAGCATTTATTTATTTGGTTTTCAGTTTTTTTTCTATACCGCATTATTACTTTTTTTTTTTGGCAAAATAATCTTCTCAAATCTAAAGAGCCTCCTAAAACCACCAAGGGGAATAGTAAAGGTTTTTGCTTGAGGATCTGACAAGTTTTTTTATGGGTCAACTTGAAAAATCTAAAAGACTCATCAGATCCAAAAGGGCCCTTATGAATTTGAAGTTGGTTTATAAAAAAGCATACTCAATTGTTAAAGATGCTCTTTAATATTCCATTAAAGAGTAAAAAGATTCATTGGATCCAAAAAGTTCTTTTGCGCTTCCAAAAATTGTAAAGTAGGCCCTTCAAAATCTAAAGAAGCTTTCTTACAAGCCTTTTTGGTGGCCAAGAAAGGCTTTGAAAAAGGATTATTGCATTCTAAGTAGCTTCCTTTACGCTTTTTGTTAGGAGCTAAAAATGCTACAAAGATTACTTAATTTGATAAACAAACTATTTAAATTTGGATTACCTTCTAGTTGACCAATCTTAAAGATGATACAACACCTTAGCCTAGAGTTTTAAAGTTTTAATTACATGCTAACCAGCTTTGAAATTCTAATTACAAAGACCGCTTGCCTTACTAAAAACGCCATTTGATATCAAATAGCACTTTTCTAAGGCAAATAGTCTTTGTATTTGGGATTTTAAAACTCATTAAATTTTAAATAGAATTGAAAATCTCTAATTTGAGGTTCTAATTCATCTCCAAAAATGGTTTGCTAGAGTGCTATTTGATATAGAATAGAGCTTTTCTAAAACAAAAGGTTTTTGTATTTGGAGTTCTAAAACTCATTAGCTTCTAAAAAGAATTGAAAATCTCCAATTGGAGATACTAATTCATCTCCAAAAATGGGTTGCTAAAGTACTATTCAATATCAAATAGCACTCTATCAACTTATATTTGAAGATGAATTAGTACCTCAGATTAAAGGTTTTTTTCATTATGACTCCATAGTTGATCAAAATGTTAGCAAATCTAAGAAACTTTGGTCCAAGATGATATTATCTTCAAACATGGCTTGCTAGAGGTTATTTGATGTCAAACATCACATTTTTGAGGCAAATGGTTTTTGTATTTGAGATTTTAAACTCATTAGATAGTAAACAAAATAGTAAATTTTTAATTTGAGGTTCTAACTCATCTCCAAAAATGGGTTGCAAGAGTGCTTTTTGATATCAAAGAGCACTTTTCTAAAGCAAATAGTCTTTGTACTTGAGATTTTAAGACTCATTAGATTGTAAACAAAATTGAAAATCTCCAATTGCATGTGCTAATTCATCTCCAAAAGTGGCTTGCTAAAACGTTGTTAAAAATTAAATATCCCTTTTATAGTTGAATATTTTTCTTCTTGAAATTCTAAAATTCTAAAATTAAATAAAATTAAAAATTTCAATAAGTAAAATGTTGAAGATGGCTATTCAAAATCCAAATAGCCCTCTACAAATGCACTAAAATTGCAAAAATTGCTACACAAAATTGAATAGGCACTTTAGGTAAAAATAAAATGAAATATATATATTTTTTTGTTGAAGTGGGCTATTTGAGTTCCAAATAGCTCTCTCCTAGCTTAGTAGGATTGCAAAAAGTGCTACTTGAAATCAAGAAGGTTCATTGAATCAAATAAATAAAAAAAACCACTCAAAATTTTTATTTTATTTTATTTTGGTTGTTTTATTTTATTTTTGTCAAAGAAGTGTCTCTGAATTCTAAGATGACTCATGAAGGGGCTTCTTTAGAATGAAGGAAATTTCGTTTAGTTTTATGATAGCTTGTTAAAGAGCCTTTTTAAAACACATGCAAACTCATATTAAAAGGTGGTTAGATTGGAGATTGAATAACAATATGCACATTTTAGAAAAGGCATAAGTTGTTGAAAATGCCGGAGAGGCTAAGTTGATACATGAGTAAATAATCAATGTGTATCGAGGTAAAAAAAACTGCACTTGAGTTCAATCACAAATAAGTTTAGATTCAAGCCACCTAGGCTGTGTAGATCTAAAACTCTATTTAGGAATATAATGACTTTTTTGCTTCATGTGTACAATGAACATCATCAATAAATGTTTATTTTGTAAACATCTAAGAGTGATTGTTCTTCATATAAACTACATTATTATACATGAAATGCTATGTTTGTGGCATTTTCAATAATAAATCATTAATTTGCTTGTTCAAATTTATCACAAATGCACATGTCAAAACAATCTTTGCACATTGACTTCACAAAATTCATACTTATGGATCTTTAACGCTTGATAATTTTGAATAATTTTTTTTAAAGATGAATTCAAAACTTGGGAGAATTAAACTACAATATACATAGCATTTTTTCATCATAGATATTTTCATGTACATTTTCAATTAGATATTATTATTCTTACTATTTTTTTTGCGTTTTCATTTGTAACTAAAGTTTTTTCATTTGGTAATTTTTAGTACACTTTAAATATATTTAGTCACCATCATTTGCTTAAAGGATTTGTGATATTTTTTGTTAATTAGGGTTTTCAAAAAATGACTACAATAACAAATGAAGCAATTCATATTCATAAAAATCAAACACCACTCAAAAATAAAACTTCAAAGGCCCCGTAGAAGGCCATGTTTGGTACTACAAATGCAAAAGTGATACTTATCATATTTAACAACCTAAGTGCAATTGACTACCATTCTACCATGACTTACGCAAGAGGCTGACATGGTAAAACTCAAGTGAGATGAATTGGATGGCTCTTAATTTTATTCCTCCACTAGCAACACACAAAAAGTAGAAAGTCATTGCAAAAAATGATGATTTAGGTAAGATAAACTCTTGATTTTCAACCTCTCCTTTTGTATTTTAGTGTTTATTGCATAAATCATGACAAAATTTGTTACATATTTATTAAATATTTATTATATTGTAAGTACTTTATCTAATTTATGTTTAATTTGGTTTTTTGTTATAACTTGAAGAACATGAATCTACATAGGTAACTTCGTCAAGACAACTTTAAAGTCAAAGCCTACTATAGTGAATTAGGAAGTGGATGATTAAATGGACAAAGTTGTACACCATATAGAGCATTATCATATCATATTCTAAAATTCTGCTTTTTTTATTTTAAAAATTTGGAAATCATATGCAATGTGTATTTTTTTGAGCCAAAGGATGAAAGCATGCTATCCTAAATCCTAATTCATTTCTTTGCAAAATTAATTTAAACAAGCTTCTTTTATTAAATGAAATATCTTTTCAATTTGGCATTTGATTCAAAAACAAGACGAATTTTCTCCAAGAGGCCCTTACTCAACTCAAAAGTAATTAATAATGATATGAGATTAATAGTATAATTTTTAAATTTTTTACTAATCACTGTTTTCAAAAAGATGATGCACAAAAAAAAGCACCCATTTTTTTAAGACACAATGATTTATTCGTAAATATTCTTTTGAATAAATTGTACATGGGTGATGGATGAATGACAAGGATGACAAATAGATTAGTGATGCATGGATAAATGGTAGATGGAAGAAAGATGGACGGTAAATGAAGCTTGATAGATGATAAATAATGGATGATAATTATTGGATGGATGATTAAAACCAAAATTTCTACAAGTTTTCTTAGATTCATTTTTTTCTATAGATCCAAAATTTCTATTCTTGGATATTAAAATCACAATTTTCTTTCCAAAATGTCCATTTTTAGTATTTAAATTATTAATGGTTGCTAAAATCTAATTGCTCATTTTCTCGTTGCTCCCCGCTCATACTCTAGCGATGGTGGTTGTACGTGCAAGTGAGTATCCACTGAATCAAATAGATGACAACTTGCTATTAATTTCCTCGAAATAGGAGTAATAATTTTGAACCACTTTAAGAGCCTCCTTAGTTTTAAGGTGGCTAAATAATACTCCAAAACGTCTCATTGAAAGCAAAAGCAATTTTATATTCATCTACTTTCATCCAAATTAGATTTCATTCATTGACATTTTTGGATGAAAATATATTTACATTCCATTTGGATTTGGTTCATCCAAAAATTTTGATGAATTTTTTGAATGAATTCTTTAATTTACATCACAAAGTGTTTACTACTAAAAAAAATATAATGTCCACATTTGGATTTGTGGCATTATTTTGAGACCCAATAAATAAAATCTAAAAAATGCATGTTGCTCAAACCTTACAGCTCAATACTCAACGCTTGTCACTTTTTGCTCAATACTTTAGCAACCATGAATTTTTCTTCTAATGGTTTAGATCATTATTAAGTTATTGGGTTTGGCACCTATATATTGTGAAGAAAGGCAATAAATTCTCACGACTGCAAAAGGATCTCATGTTCTTTAATCAAAGAGTTTGCAATGGGTATTATTGAATTATATGAAATCCTGATTTTCTTGCTAATTGCTTTGGTTCTTGCAAATTTTTGGGTTTTGATGCAAGTAATGTAGTGGGGTAAGAGGGCGGAAGTGAAGTGTACAAAGGGATGATGGTAGTGAACAAATTGTAAAGCCTATATGGACTAGTTAACTATTTGCTTTAAATATTCTTACTAACTCACTGTTAGCTAGCTTTACATAATTTTGAAACTAATTGGAAAGCTTGTATATGCTAGTGAACTATTTGCTTTAAATAAATTGCAGTGAACCAGTTGTAAAGAGTTTATTTTAGATTACTTTTCTATCTATGTTATGGTTGTATAGCCACCTTTTTTTCTTTGTTTTGTGCTTTTTAGTCTCTCTTCAAGTTAAGTGAGCTTTAGAACTCCATTCTCTATATAATGTATGTTTTAGAAACATTTGACTCAGCTTCTTTTGATTTAGTTTCCTAAGGTTGAATTCTTGACTATTTTTTTGCATATTTGTTAGATTATTCATTATCACTTTTCTCCACAACCGTTGAGTTTTTTGTTTGTATTATCCAATATTAAGTACATTTGATACAATGTTTTCAATTTGTTTGCAATATTCTTTATTGAGTTCAGAGCTTGCAATACTTGTATGTGTACTTAATGTTGATTTTTTTTTGTCGCAGGAACTATCAACCTTATCACTCTAGTGCCCCTTACTGGTGCATTGTAACCATGGTATTGAATTTATTAAATTTGAATTTATAAGCAAGTTTTTTATTCTTCAATTTGATAATATATTGCATTTGAGTTTTTTGATTTGTTGTTATGTAAATAGTTGACAAGCTATTAGATTACTACTATTGTGTGTTTTTTATTTTGATCGATCGTATTGATAAGTTATTTGATTTCTATTGCGTGTTTTTTGTTTTGATTTATTGTGTTATGAGTTTTTTGCAGGCTACCAAAACTTTGGAGGATTGGCTACCTATAACCGGTAGTCGAAATGCAAAATGGTGGTATGCTGCTTTCCACAATATTACTGCAATGGTTGGGTCAGGCGTTTTGGAATTACCTCATGCTATGAAGTTTCTCACGTGGTATGTTTTTTCAACCTTTTTTCAATACAAGTGTTTGAATATGTTCAATACTCGTGTTTGAATATGTTCAATAACATTACAAATGAAAGTGTCAACATTAAACAATTTATTGTAACTTGATAATTAAGTTTATGATAGTTTGAAGATTTTGGGTTTGATGGTTTATGATTTATGTTGGAATTTTGGAGTATTTTGGTTTAAACATAAAACACGGCATAGGAATAATGAAATACTTTGATTGAATTAGTATCAAAGATTTTGATTTGTTAAAACAATCTTCTTAAATTGTACAAAATATTCAACATCTTATTAAAAATGTAAAGATATTTGACATGCACTTTTATTTTTGAGTTTTATGTGTAGTTTTGTACAATCATTTTGACTTTTGGTGTTACTACTAGGGGTCCCGGTGTTGTTGCTATGGCCCTCTCGTGGTCAATCACTTTGTATACGCTTTGGCAAATGGTTGAAATGCATGAAATGATTCCTAAAAGTGCTTGGATTGGTATCATGAGTTGGGTCAAGAGGCTTTTGGCCCTAAACGTGGCCTTTGGATTGTTGTACCTCAACAATTAACTGTTGAAGTTGGAGTATGCATCATGTACATGGTTACCGGTGGAAGCTCATTGCAAAAGATTTACAACATATATTGCAATCATCATTGTGAATTGATGAGCGAGAAGAAATGGGCTTTTGTTCTTATATTTCATCAATTCACTACTTTTTGGCTCAAATTCCAAATTTCAATTCAATATCTTTATTGTCTATAGCTACCGCAGTCATGTCTTTGAGGTATGAATTTTCTTATCATCCAATTGAATCTAATTACATGTATTTTTAGTATCTTGTTGATTTGATTTTGATTTAAATTTGATGTTTTTGTTGTCTTTTGATGTTATATTAATATTTGTTAATTGTCATGTGAAATAGCTATTCCACAATATCATGGGGGATTCCATTATACTATTGCAATAACAACTCTCCACCATTATTTGCCTGGTGAACATCCGGACTATGTTTTACCAAATATTTCTACTTCAAGTATCTTTTTTGGAATATGCAACACGCTTGGAGAAATAGCTTTTGCATTTGCAGGTCATAATGTGGTATTGGAAATTCAAGCTACAATACTGTCTACACCTGGAAAACCATCAAAAGTTCCCATGTGGCGCGGTGTTATGTGGGTTTATGGGGTTGTTGCTCTTTGTTATTTTCTGGTGGCATTTGTTGGATATGTGGCATATGGCAATCATGTTGGAAAGAACATTGTTACTTATGTAGCAAAACCACCTAATCTTATTGCTGTTGCAAATAGCTTTGTTATTGTTCTTGTTATTGGAAGTTATCAGGTAAGTATTCTTTATCACTAATTTCAATTTTGATTTCTAATATGGATTTTGAAATTTTGTTAGTAAATATAGTTCTTCAAATTAAATTTGAACATTCATTTTTGTTTTGAAATTTCAAGATGTTTTAAAGCCAATATTAACACATTGTTGTACTTTTTATAGCTTTTTGCTATGCCTGTCTTTGATATGATGGAAATAGCCTTGGTGACATAGGCTAGATTCCAACCTTCTTGTATGTTAAGACTCATAACAAGATCAGCATTTGTCGGTATGTATTTTCTAAATTTATTGATTCTCTTAAACACCATGTTTTGAAATCAATTTAGAACCCAAAATGCTCTTGTCTATTTTATTTTCCATTTAGTATATTTAAGCAAACTAGTTTCACTAATTCTGACACTTGGTCTTCTTTTATTGCAGCTTTTACATCATTTATTGGCTTAATGCTTCCATTTTTTAGTGCATTGATGGGATTTTTGGGTGGATTTGTTTTTGCTCCAACAACCTGCTTTGTAAATGATTTTTTGTACCATTTTGTTTATACTTCATTATACTTTAATTTAATTTTGGTTTTTTTCAAATGATTAATATTTCTTCCTTGTTTTTAATATTGATTGTCTTATATGACAGCTACCATGTATCATGTGGTTAAGTGTATACAAACCAAAAGCATGGAGCGTAACATGGGTTTTAACTATGTGAGTATACTTTTAATAAAAAGTTTCAATGTCTTGTTTCTAAATAAATTATTAAAATAGTTTATTTCATAAACTTACTAATAACCAGTTTCACCATTATTAATTTGTTTACAAAATGCTAGCTTAGAGAGATATACAAATGATGGTGTTAATTTAAAATTAGCTTATCAATTAATTATTATGCAAATGAGTTTTTAGTTTTATAAAAAATTTCTAATAGTTTTTATGTGCATTTCAGGTTATCATTGTCATTGGAATACTCCTTATGATCTTTTCAAGCATTGGAGGATTGGCTCTTATCATCATTTTGGCCAAACATTACAAAATGTTTGCGTGATTTCTGAGTATCAATGTTATCAGTATTTTGACAATATTTGTGTATTAGTGTAAACTTTCCATAGCTAGTTTTAGCATATTCACCACCATTGTTAATGCTAAAGGATGTTTTGATTTCATAATTTTGAAGACTAAATACACCAACTGAAATTTAGTACTTTTCAAATATTAAAGGATTTCCACTTTCTTGTGCCTACCTCTATCCTTCATTCCACATCCTCATTGTATACTCCATGAGCATGGTGGGCAATTTGTTTGTCCCTGGTAGCCAATACGCAACAAACACATGTCAATTTGTCAAGGTCTGGTCTCACAACAGACACATATCAATGTGTCAAGGTCTGATCTTGATCTGGACATGCTTGTTGTTAAGTTAGCAATGCATCCCAAACTACGGAATGTAAAAAAACCCAGTTTTTGCTTGGGGTTAGCACACGCCCTAGTGACTACTATCTTAAAAATTTGCAAACTTTTGAATGTTGCCAGTGCCACTTGCTTACAACCAATGTTCTTCAGAAATAGTACCCATTTGGAGAAAATTGGATCAGCCCAATGGGAAAAGGCACAAAGAATCGCTTATCCACACGACATGAGGAGCCAAAATTCTACGCCGAAAAAACTTGATCCTCTCTCGTAAATTCAATTTTTTGTTTGCCGGAATGGTGATTCACTCTCCTGCATTGATATCCACGAATTGGACGTGAGTACACACTCATCTCTCAGTCCCTCTCCAACAGTGTCCCACCCTCGTCCTCTGCCTCGGAAGTAACAACAGCAATTGGTTGTGGAGATCACCGGTTTTGCCAGATCGTCGCGAAGATCGCTCCAGTCATTCACTCACTCACTCATTCAATTACATGCGGATGATGACTGTTGACCAGATCAATCACGGAATTCTCACGTACAAAAAGAAAGAATTTGAGGTGCATTTAAGGATGCTAAGATGCGGAAATTTGTTCGACTATTTTTTTCATTCATGCGCAAGCACCTTTTTTTGGAAGCGTGCATGTCCGTGCCTGGTTTATAGCCTTGGGAATGTCGCTGCTGTGAATGAATCGCTTGATTGAACTCGTTTGGTGGATGAATTGGGGCGGGAATTTGGGTGCCCGGAGCGCGACGAGGAGGAGGCGTTTGGAATTGTGATTTAGATTAGGGTTTTGAGGTTTTTGGGTGATTCTGTGGGTTTGGATTTACGTTTTGTGGAGTGGAAGAAGGGGATGATGTGGAGGAGAGGCAGAGAATTTGGGTGAGGCAGCGATGAATGAGGTGATGCGCGGCGCCATGGACGCCCCCGACGGTGACGCCGGGGAGTGGGCGTTCGAGGAGGAGCCCATGAAGCCCACTTGGGAGCAAATCGTCGCAATGCAAAAGGAGAGCGCGGCGTTGCGAGCGCAAGCCGCGGCCGTGCTGCCTGCATTGCCGGCGGCAGCCGCAGCCGCAGCAGCAGCTGCTACGCCGCGCGCGCGTCGCGCTCCGTCTCGCAACGAGTATCCGCTCTTCATTCCGGTACGCTTTCAAATCCACCCTTTCCTCCTCTAGATTGCAACCACTAGCCTAGCATCTAACCTAATCAGCGACCTAAATCTTCTATCTCTGTACACCATTTCTTCGACCTGTTCTCTAGTACTCGTGGATCATGGATGCTCACAATCTCATCACACATAACCTTTTTTCGCTACTATGAAAGCCTCCAATGTTGCGCTTTTCAGGCCTTTTGACTTTTGGTGATACGGTATTGGAGTTTTTAGTATCAACTATTTTAGAGTACTTTGTTGCTTGGGCGTTTGATTTCAGAGCTCACACATTAATCAGAAACGTTTCGAAATGCTTCAGGTTCATATGTATAGTGCTTGTTCGACAGTATGTCTTTGGAGTTTGTAGTATTATCAAATTTTGGTTTTTGGTTCTTATAGAGAGTGGTTTTGTTGCTTGATTTTTCAGTATCAACTCTCTGTTGCTTGGGCGTTTGATCACACATGAATTTTCGGAATGCTTCAGGTTCATATGTATAGTGCTTGTTCGACAGTATGTCTTTGGAATTTGTAGTAGTATCAAATTTTGGTGTTTGGTTCTTATAGAGAGTGGTTTTGTTGCTTGGTTTTTTTCAGAGCTCCAGGGATCCGTCATTGCTGTCAGGAAACCACCACCACCAGCAGTTTCTCTTGGAAAATCTTCAGGGGCAGGCTGATGATTCATTTGGAGGCAGGCTTCGTCATGGAAGTGATTCCAGGTCGGAGATTGTGCCAGTTGCTGACAAGCCACCCCCGTTTGTGTCGCGCCACACGCACAGCTTGAGCATGGGGCTAGGGCTAATTAGTCCAGAGATGTCCGGGATTACTCCGAAGTCCGCCTTGTCTGGTAAAAGTGATGGCACGAACGTTCCAGTCACGCCTGCAAGCCTTTCCACGAGCACCTTTTTACAGGAAGAGAGGGTGAGGAAGCAGAGCTTGTTTATAAATCCCGGGGAGTCTAGTCGGGGAGCTGCTGCAACTCGGCAGGTGAGAGACACTGCAAGACGAGGACGAGAGATCAGTGTGGATGCTGGGTCTCCAACTGATGATACTTTGTGGAAAGGATGCTCTGGTAGCTCATCCATGGTTGCTCCATTAGCCGAAGGTGCATCAGCAACAGGTATTCCTCTCAAATCCAACCTCCTTCAAACATCATAATCACTCATTTGCATCTTGTGGTATTTATTATTGGGAAAGGAAAATTCCATGGATACCCCTGAAGTTTGCAACATTTTCATAGATACCCCAGCCTGCTTTTTCAGAAGTTTCACAAATAACCAAATTTTCAGGTGTTTGTATTGTTGTGCATGTCAATTCCTTGTGCACACACTGCTTCTTCTCTTGTTATGCGTGCACACGAAGGAAGAAGGGAAGTGGCATGCACATCGAAACAAACATCTGAAAATTTTGGTTATTTGTGAAACTTCTGAAAAAGCAGGCTGGGGTATCTATGAAAATGTTGCAAACTTCAGGGGTATCCATGGAATTTTCCCTATTTATTATTCTACCGAGAAAGGCTGTGACATTCATTTACTTTGTAGAAGCATTATTAAATGGCTTGAACACGATATTCGTTAACTTGGGAAAAACTCTTTCCCACGATGATTTATTGTGAGATTTTTGATAGCTCCTTCAAGATACATATTTCATCATTGATGTAAGGTCTTGAAAAAATCATTATGCAATTCATTCCAAGTCACCAAAAATCTCTCAAAACCATAAAACCCAAAAGTCTCAAAATATATATATTTTTCCCAAATTAATGAATATTTCGTTCTTGATTCTCGTAGGCTCTGGATTGGACGTGTCACCACTGGTGGGCCGGATTTCTGAAGAAGAACATCAGCAACAGCAATCCACAGAGAAGCCAAGGTCGCAGCAATTCGGAGGGTTATTTGGATTCTTACCCTGGGGCAAGAAAGCCTCGAACGCGGGACACGTGGCATCATCATCATCCATGAGGAGGCAGTCAACGTGGGAGCGAGACTCCAGCAGCAAGGACGTGGAGAAGCTGATCAAAGGCCTGCAGGCACGAGTAGAGCAGTCAGAGAAGCAGCGGGTGAGAGAAGTCAGGGAGCTTCAATCCATGCTGAAAGACATGCATTCGAAGTTCGAGCAGCTGCATTCACATTGCCGAAACTTGGAGAGACAGATGAACAAGCACGCGCAACAACAAAACCTTCCAGAGTACCACGTCAACGAAGACGACAGCAGCAGCTTGGAGAGCGGGAGGCCCAGCTGGCAAAGGAGCGTGGTCCCGCACCCGAGGCTCACCCCGGAGCTTTTCATGTCCACATTCGACACGGCGGTGATAAGCCTGCGTCGACTGAGCCGAGCGATATGTCTCCACATTCGTGAAATGGGCGAATCCGCATCCCAGGTCATCACCACAGTCTTAGAGAACCACTCCATCGCCAAGGGTCGACTACGAAAAGCTCAAAAGGTGCTCTACTTCGAATCGTTCCTGAACCAGATCATGTTCGAGAACTTCGAGAACACCAGCTTCGAGCCCAGTGGCGGGGCTCCGGTGCTGGACCCCGTGGCGCTCCAGCAGTTGAGCTTTCAGGCGTTCCGAGACCTGGAGAGCGTGACGTGGACGGACATCGAGCAGAGGTTGGACGAGCAAGGCGTGATCGTGAACCCTAACTTCCACCAGTTCTTTGTTGTGAGAATGGAGATTGTGCTTCACGAGCTGGGCGAGGTCGGTGGCGACTCCTCCACCACGCCCGGGTCCCTCATCTCGGCATTCTTCGACGCTGTTAAAGCTGTGTGGCTGCTGCACCACCTGGCGTTCTCGTTTCGACCTGCTGCTACCATTCTGCGTGTGTCGCAGGGGGTCAAGTTCGAAGCTGACTACATGGAGCAGGTGCAGGAATCTGACAAGGAGTCACGTGCCAAGTCTGTGTTTTTGATGATCAACCCGGGCTTCGCTGTCGAAGACTGGGTGGTGAAGTGCCGAGTTTACTGTAGCAGGAATTGAATCTGATGCTTGTGCTATATACTGTCCCCCCTCATAATAATGAGTTTGTGTTTGAATTGATTGATTGTCCAGTAGAGTGATAACTCCCGTGCATAAGAAAATTGAAGGCCATTTTAGAGTGTCTTCCCATTTGTATCATGATATCGAGGGTATACATAACCCTGTATATGTACATTGTGTTTGTATAGAAATATATGCAAGTACAAGCCCCTTTCTCTCGCTCAACCTCTCTCTTCGCCTCTCTCTTTGTCGTCTCTCTCTCTCTTTCGTGCCTTTCTCTGTTGCAAGCTCTGGTTAGCTTGCGAGCTCCTCGTATCTTGTGCTGGATGCCTTCGGTCTGCTTGCGGGACTGTTTGACATCCGGGAATTGCAATATCTTTTGTGGTTGGCAGTCTTGAGATCGTAGGCTGGACACTAATGGTGGAGTACTAGAACATGTGAACCTCTGTGCAGGCATTCTTTTTTTTCATGTTTTGGTTTTGCTGATTCAGGCTACTGATTATGGCAAATTTACATAATGTTTTCATTGATTTGGTAACTAGAACGGAATTGGTGACAAATGTTTTCTGAAATTTGACTAGATACTTGTATTTCTTTCCTTGTAATTCCTAAGTACTTGTTGCTAGGACAAACTTAACCCCTAAAGGACATAGCGTGCCGTTGCAACCAATAGAATACAAGGTGTTTTTCTTGTATTTGGACTAGATTTGCACTTTTACTACATTTGAGATCAACAAAGAAGTTGGAGAATAGATCAAAGCTGTTCTAATGAGCTATTGGACATCCCAAATTAAAACTTCTTTTCGGTAGCAAATACCAATTATACAGCAACGTATATACTATGCCCTATGCCCTATGGTCCTTTAAGGGTTAAACAAACTTATGGACTCTTTACCCTAGCAACCAAAGGCCTTGACCAAAGCATTTTGAGCATTGTGGTTGGAGGAGGAGAAGGGGGTGGTTCAAGGTCACTATACATTATCCTCAAAATTGAAGAGTGACCAAATGGAAGATAAAATGACATGAACTTCTACATGTCATAAGATGGACAAGGTTTCATGGTCACTTGGATTTTGTGTTGAGACAATCTAAAGATATTTTATGGCTAGATTTTTAAAATGACCAAGTTGTCCCAAAAAAATTAATTGGTTTGTTTTTGTCAATTATGCTATTTATTATTGTGAATGTTGTCTCACTATTGTTTTAATTGTTATGAACATTACTTTTAAAACTACATTCACAATTTCTTTTGCTAAAATGTTGTTTGTTGTATGAAATACATTTTGGTTAGTAAATAAAACTTATTGACGTCTTTATTGTAATGAAAATTAAGAGAGAGAGCAAAAAAAAAACGGTATTTCACAATTCAACTCAAGCAAGTTGGTCCTTCATTTGGTCTCAGAATATAGGTTTCATCACTACTTGCCTAAACATGTTGTTCATTATCTGCTTTGAAAGTTACAGCTTGAGTATAAAAAAAAGATTATAGCTCAACAGTACTTTCCAAATCCTGTATGATTAATACAAATCAATGTACAAAAAACAATCTAAACAACATAAACCTCTAAACTAATGTCAACCATGTACACTTGTCACTCATGTACTGGGCAGAAAAAAAAAAAAAAAACTGTGCCAAAAATGAGGTGGCTGGCCTTTGAAAACAAAGCGGCCAAAGCAGCACGGTCCATGCAAAGGTGATGGATAGCCGAGCCCAGAAGCAACGTCCGTCACCATTTATCATCCAATCAGGTGCAACCGAAGTTTCATCCATCTCTCCGACTCTTTATCATCTTCTTCGCTTCACTAAACCCTGACTTGGAACACCGAAGGTTCAATTTTGCAGGAGCTCGTCGCAGTGCTTCAAAATCACCGCGCACCACCGACTCAAAATCTCGTAAACTTAGCTGGAGTGTTGAGTCACGTTTCAGAATCGTCGTTTAGGAAAAAATTTGAGCCAAAACGGTGCAGAGTTGATTGAGAATCGAGGAAGAGTAAGCTTATAGAGTGATGGCGGTGACCATGGTGGGAGTGGTAGCGCCCGCAACAATGCTGAGCTCATCCGGGGGGCTTCGAAGCTCGTTTGCCGGAGAGAGGTCGCAGCTTTTGGGACAGAAAGCGCAGCAGCAGATGGGCCGGAGAACAGACTCTAGGGTTTTGCCTGTGCGGGCGCAGACCGGGAGTTTGGATCATATTCCGAGGCAGTTTAGAAAGGAAGGCTTGAAAGAAGGATTGACGGAGAATTTCGACTCTTGTCCGCCGAGTTTGTTCGGGTTGAATCCGTCCCAGATGGATATGTTCATGGTGGAGAATAATCCCTATCAGAGGCAGGCGGACCGCGTCACCGAGGCTTCCATTTCCTCCGCTAGCAGATATCAAGATGGTGAGAGCATCTCTTCTTTATAATTTTTTTGCTTGAATTCACACACTGAGTATTGCGTTTAGGTTGCCCCACACTAATTTCTAGGCATTTCGCACTATATAAATATTTACTGCTGTTACAGTGTTCAAAAATTACTGCAATAAATCATTTTAGACAACAATGAAGCTACAAAAAGACAAACTAGTGGCTTCCAAATCATTAACCATGGGAAATCTGAATATTTAATGTGTTGCATGCGCCTCCAAGTGGCCAAGTGATGAGTCATGAGGTAACTTACCAGGGTAAGGCAACCTAAACGCAATATTCAGTGTAATGAACTTATGAAATATTACATTGAATTTTCGGCAGTATGAGGTTTGTGAATTACTTTGGTCCGTTTAAAACCATGAGTATTTGGTCCTTTATGGTTAAGTTGTTATAAGCGTTAATACGTTTTCACAATCATCTGTCTCAATCTAATGTATTACTGGTTTTTTTCCATTACGCCACTGCGTGCAGCTCATTTGTCTTATATGGACTCAATAAATTCCATTGCGAAATTTTGAAATGTACGTGGCTGTTGAGAATTCTGTCACTCAAAAAAAAATAGTCTTAATTCAAGTAATCAAAGTTTCTAAACTGTGATGTTTTCGTGATTAGGGCGTAGATTAGTGTGTGCTCGTGAGTGGATTTTTGTGCAGTTGAAATCTGTAGTGTTTTCGTTGTTGTCTCAGTCAGCTGAATATCAAAGCTTTTGAATTAAAACATTTTGTACGAGGGTAAAGTGGTCATGGAGTGTTCTGGTTGCTCTATTTGTGAGTCTCTCTGTGCAGGTGAGTTTAGTAGAGTTCATACTGTTGATTGGTGGCTAGCCTTTTCGTTTAATCTTTAAGCGCCTACACTAGAAATTCCACCTGAGAAGCCACTGGTCAAGCTTTCTAAGTGATTTTGCAACTCCTACGGATATGGAAACAGTCTGATTTTCCTATTTAGGCACTTAGAGTGAGCCCCCCTTCTGCATGAACTTAACATAGAAAGTTCATTTTGGATGCTCATATGTCAATCGTATTTAATTTCAACACACCCGGTAATGTAGGGCATGGATATTCTTTAGATTGGGACATTTTACAACCTTTTTGAAGCTTCCTAAATGGTTCATTTCATTTCTTGTAGATACAGGAGTGACCAATTTTGGCCATGTAGGCACTTAGGGGTTAATATAATTGCAATAGAAGTTATCAAACCCTGAATCATGACTTCACACATTTCAAGAGTAGGAATATGAAGGGCTTGTATTTGGTGGTTGCCACAGTCTTGGTCCTTTCTATACCTCATGATCACTATGCCTTCATTGCAGCTACGGTCGGCTGCTGCAGAATAATTTTATGTGCTTGCGGATGGCTGACAAACCTTAAATCTGAATCAATCTAAGACATTTGCAAATAGGACAGTCAAAGTTAATTAAAGTAATTTTAGGCAGTGATTGGTTGTCATTACAATAAGAATTACTGTGTCGTCCATGGAAGATTTTGTACCCCAAGAAAGTTTGCATCGCCTGATGTGTTCTCGTGGTTTTTGTTGAACTCATTCTAGAATAATACATGACATCTGCAAATAGAGGAGTCAAAGTATGACGACCTTAAGCAGTGATTAGTTTTAGGGGAAATTACAAATAGGGGCATGAAAATGGAAAATATTACAGATAGGGCCACAGTTTCAACAATGTTTTGTAAATTGTTGTATTTTCTTTTGGTTTGGACATTGGTTGATTTAGATACATCACATTAAAACGTTAGTCATCTTTCAAAAAAGTTAAGAACCTCTCCAAATCAAACCTAAATAAAGAAATTTTAGTAAAAAAGATGATAATTTTTGGAGAGACCTTAAGTTTTTTGGAAGTTAGCTAACACTTAATGTGATATATCTAAATCAACCAATGTCCAAACAAACTAAAATTTCTAAAAATTTACAAATATTTTGAAATTGTGCCCCTATTTGTAATTATTTTGAAACTATGCCCCTATCTGTAATATTTTTCATTTTCATGCCCCTATCTGTCACATTTTTCATTTTCATGCCCCTATTTGTAATTTCCCCTTAGTTTTACTATTAGGATAAGGATATCTTTGTCACCTGTAGAAGATTATGCGATCAAGGAGGTGATCTTATGCAGTGATTAGTTTTACGATTAGGATAAGGATTTCTGTGCCAAGATTATGCGATCGAGGTTTGAATGGGTGTATTTTTATTTTTTTTGCAGGTACGGGAATGTGGAGCGCAACAGGGTTAGACGGAGCGCCATCACGGTTGAGCATGAGCGTAAGCATGTACAGGGGAGGAGGGAGTGCAGGCGGACGGCCAAAGACAGCTCCACCAGATCTGCCCTCGCTGCTTCTGGACGCACGCATCTGCTACCTGGGCATGGCCATAGTGCCTGCAGTCACGGAGCTCATCATCGCGGAGCTGCTGTGGCTGGACTTCGACAATCCAAGCAAACCGATTTACTTCTACATCAACTCTTCTGGCACGCAAAACGAGAAGAAAGAGAGCATCGGTTTCGAGACCGAGGCATACGCCATCGCTGACACCATCCGCTACGTCAAGTCCAAAGTGTACACCATCAACTGTGGCCAAGCCTTCGGTCAAGCAGCGATGTTGCTCTCAATTGGTGAGAAAGGGTTCCGTGCACTGCAACCAAGCTCATCCACCAAGTTGTATTCTCCGAAGGTGAACCAGTCCAGTGGCTCATCCACCGACATGTGGATCAAAGGCAAGGAGCTCGACGCCAACACCGACTACTACGTCGATTTGCTGTCTTCAGGAACTGGCAAGTCCAAGGAGGAGATCGCTAACGATATTCGCAGGCCCAAGTACTTCCGGCCTCAGGAGGCTATTGAGTACGGCCTTGCAGATAAGATCATTGAGCCCCGGGGAATCGCCATGGAGAGAAGAAACTACGACCAGATGCTTGCTGAGTCCAAGTCGTCTACCAGGGCTTCCTATGCCAGGCCCGGAGCTGCAGCTGCTCCCGCAGGAGCTGGTCGTTAGAAATGAAACGTCTCATGTTTAGTCTGTGATGATAGCTCATATCGGTTAACACCATGTAACCTTATTTCGAGTCAAATGTAGAAAATTTCCCGGTGTTACCCTACCAAGTTTCCTATTCTAGTTTGCATGCGTCTCTTTTCTACGCATTTGTTGCATATCCAGCCTCAGTCCATTTGCTGTAGCAACGCTACCGTGTTATGTTTAGCCTGTGATGATATCTCAACACCATGTAATCTTAAGCTTATTTCAAAGTCAAATGTAGAAAATTCTCCGGTGTTACCCTAACAAGTTTCCTATTCTAGTTTGCATGCGTCTTGTAACTATCTCTTTTCTACGCATTTGTTGCCATATTCAGCCTCTGTCCATTTGCTATATCAATGCTTGTAACTTCACTTCACCACTGCTACCTTTACCTTGTGAAGTAAATCTATCGCCATGCACCTGAGACCTCTCTTTGTTCTTCGCCAATCTCTGAAGTCGACTTTAGCTGTTCTCCGTAGAGTCCTGTTGTCTATCGTAGTATACTCCATTACAAGCCTCTGTTTTTCTATGCATTTGTTCCATTTCCGGCGTCAATCTCTCTGTTGTAGCAATGGTTTGTAATTTTATTACACCATCATCACAGGTTCGCCCCTCTTAGTGCAGTAAATTTCTCATCGTGGTTCCTCGAATCTCTCCTTTTGCTCTTTTTTTTCAATGCCTGTGTTGTCGATCTAGTGCTGTAATGAGTACTCTTTCGTTGTAGCAATGGTTGGTTTCTAAGTTTTACTACAGTCACAGTATCTCTCTGAAGTTATCCCATTGTCGTGCTCCTGAAATCTTTCTTTCAACGCATCAACTAATACTAAAAAACCTCAATCTCTTCAAAAAGTTGAAATCGTTCAGAAACAAAGGTGGATTCCGAAGTATACAGTAAACCACTTTCCAATGCCACTTTTAATTAGAGTGGGTGCACGTTCGACTCAAGCATGTGACCCCCTCACGGGCGCCAAAAAGGCCAGCAAAACAGTGCGCCCCTTCGTAAGAAACATTTGCTTGCAAGCCCGAAATGGCGTTGATTCGAGATTCGGGCACCAGCAGTGCCCCAATTTGAGGGAGCTTGCAACGTGGGGCCATGGCGAGAAATACACATACTGCTTTTGTTACTCCACCGCCTAAGTTATCCGGAGCACTTATTCCCAGACAATCACGAGAGAATTTCTTGTCTGCCGACTCGGCTCGTCTCGGAGATGGCGTTGGTAGCAGCGCGACATTCTCTGCGATGTAAGGTGGATTGATTTGCATGCAAATGCGTGAAGGAAGCGGTGAAGAAGAGGAACGTTGTGGTCACGTACCACGCCAGCGACATGGCTATGGACGATACAGATTATGCCGACGACGGCTCCGCCATTCCCGAGGTCATCAATGTGTGGTCTGGTCCGCGATCCCTCAGCACCAGCCTCATGTACTCTTTCGCGCAGGTGAAGCAAAGTGCTTGTGAGAGATTTTGCGCCAAAAGTCTCACATCGCAGCCATCCCTTAGCAATTCTCCTCGGTTTTCTCGCCAGCTTGTTTTTTGAATTCGCCTTCACTCGATTGCTTGGATCCTTTTGCAGCGGGACGACACCGAAGTTGTAGACGAACCGCTGTACGCACACTACTTGCGACTTAAACCTAATTTGTCGCACCCTTCGCAAGATGAGGTGCTCCAGCAAATGGTAAGTCTAAGTCTAGTACGTCCAGAGGATCGACTCTCTCTTCTATCTCTTGCTGCTGTACCACTTTGGTCGTCTCATTATTCAATTTTTTTTGTTGCTTGCAGGAGAATGACGGGAACAAGGTTGTGCGCGACATCATTCATGGGCCTTGCAAGAAGAAGTATCGCTATGCTAAGGTACGTAGCTTTTTCCTTTCATTTTCTTCTGAAAGCCCTTATGTAGCTTTGTTTGATTTCTTAACCCCTAGATGCCTGAGGCACCAAGTTCTAGAGTAAAAACCACCAGAATTTGGAGCCTCAGGCATTTAGGGGTTAAGGATTTTGAATGATTTTTGGGCCTTGTTTGGGGTGGTGCTGACACTTTGTTCTCCATGGCAGCACATGGCAAAGCAGCGAACGCCATGCTTGACAGCAGACGTACTTCGTGGGCGCCATGTTCTGCTCATTCGAAACCCTTTGGAGTTTCTGGTACGCAGTTCCCGCATTCTTT
The DNA here is from genome assembly GCA_963920765.1 of Ulota crispa. NCBI lineage: Eukaryota > Viridiplantae > Streptophyta > Bryopsida > Orthotrichales > Orthotrichaceae > Ulota > Ulota crispa. Next base: position 6,663,488 of record OY987250.1, on the reverse strand, counting down.
CAAAGTTTTGCTTTGCAGGTGTTTTTTTTTGGGAAAATTTCATGGAAACCCCTGAAGTTTGCAATATTTTCATAGATACCCCTGCTTTTTCAGAAATTTCACATATCCCCTTGGACCCAAAATTTTAGGCGTTTGTTTTGTTATGCATGTTACTTTCCTTCTTCCTTTGTGCGCATGTTGCTTCTTTTTTTGTTTCATTGTATTCCTTTCTTCAACATTGATCATGAAGAAAGTACGAGCGCAACAAATAAATGCCTGATTTTTTTTGGTCCAAGGGTATTTGTGAGATTTCTGAACAAGCAGGGGTGTCTATGAAAATATTGCAAACTTCAGGGGTATCCATGAAACTTTCCCTTTTTTTCTGCTTTTTTTTGCCTTTCTTGTTGTTGTATTTGTTCAAGCTAGAAGGAAAGAGTGTTAACAGGATAATGGTTAAAGATTAAAATTATGTTCCTCTGCGTATGTTTTGCATGGTTTTGCAGCCCTCGTTTGACAAGGTGATCCAAGAAGAGATCCCTGAGTTGGAAACGGTGCATTTAGCTGCACTCTATATGGAGCTTCGTTCCTTGGGTCAAACTCCACCTATAATTGATGCTACAGATATTAGGAATAACCCAGAGGTAAGTACTACGAGTTTTTGCTTTATCTCTACTTTTCTAGGTAATTTTCACTGGATATGTGCTGCAGAATCAGTACGTTTCTAAATCCCAAGACTTGTACTACTCTTGTAAATGAGAAACGCTCTGAAAAACACTCAAATGAATATATTTGCAGTTGTTTGATTAGCACAACTTGGATTATGAAAAAAGGACTGATTGTGTTAACCATTTGCTGATGAGCAGGGAATGCTACGCAGCCTATGTTCGGCAGTGGATATTCCGTTCCAACCTTCCATGCTGCGGTACGAATCTCTATTGCATTTTGTATTTGTGTAATTTTTTTGAACCAATTCTCAAAACCGATTACTACTGTACCCCGGAAAAGACTAGAAAAGCTAACTTTAGTCGATTTCTAGCTTCCGAGTTGCGAAGAAAAGAATTGCGTGTTAATTGAAAGCAGAAAAAGTCCACTTTGGAAGCCAATAGTCGATTATAGTTACCCTCGAAAAACTATTTCTGTTTATTCAAAACTTAGGGTATGGTCTTTTCTTTCTGTTAGTGCCTTCTGTTATCTTCCTTGAAACTTGCAGATATATTTATTTTGCGCTTATGAAATTGGTTTGCAGGTGGAAAGCAGGTCCGAGACCAGAAGATGGTTTATGGGCTCCCGCGTGGTATTCCACAGTTCATAAATCCACTGAATTCACCCCACCCCCACCATTTGCAAACAAGGTCTAAGATGTTCTACTGTTTTCTTGGAATACTAGTATTTCAATTGACATATTGCTAATGATGTTTCACATGGTTTGTAGATGGGCTCTTTTTTCTACAGACTTTTAATGTTTTGTTAGAATGACATATCAGAATATTTTGAAATTTTCTACAAACTATTGACAAAAAGTATTTGCCTTCAAACAGCCTTTCCCTAAGAAGCTCTACAAATTACTAGAGCAGAATCAACCATTCTACGACTTCCTTAAGCGAGAGGCATTGCTTCCCATTCCAGCCCCTGCTGCTCCACCTCCCTTGCCTTGTCCAGATAATGAAGAATTGCTTATTTGGGTGAATGGACGACTTCTGCCCCGCATTTTTGCCAAGGTCAGTACCTATGATGCACCTTACCTAGTTTAAAATTACTTGCAAGGAAAGCTTTTTTTAAGCAACGATTTGAAAATGTAGAAAGTTATGTTTGTTCATGAGATGTATTAATAAGAAATAGTAGTATATTTGGGCCCGTTGCTGCAAAGAATGAGTTTCTTATGTCTTTGCTGAAAACTTGTCGTGTGTTTGTATTCATAGTAGCTTTTTGAAGACCAATTCTGAAGCTTTTTCAATTAATGAAAAGGAGGATTACTGAGACTTGTACAGAGGATTTTGTGGATTAGGATTGAGATACATATGATTGGCCACTTGTTTCATACTCAGAAAGATCAAAAGAGTGGAGAATTTTAGTAAGATTTCAGCATTTGTTTGAGTGGTTTTTTATTTCTATAGTATACCAGCAGTAAAAGTTTTAACTGGGCATTTTTACCTTTCATGCATCAGGTTTCTGTATTTGATTCGATTGTGCAAGGGGGAGATGGAGTGTGGGAGGGACTTCGGGTATACAAGGGAAAAGTGTTCAAACTAGAAGAACACCTAGATAGGTACATTTCTCTCTGTCCATGGATGACACTGGGTTTCTTACATCCAACAGCATTTTGTTGAGGAAAACCCTAAACTGGTGTTTTGTGGAAACTACAGGCTTTCTGACTCGGCCAAAGCAATGGCTTTTACCGAAATCCCTAGCCGCAGTGAGGTACGCCAAATAGCTCTAGTTTGATGGAATAGCCTATTTCTGTGGATATTGAATGTCTTTAGTACGTGAAAATTTGGACAGAGCTTGGAGTCATGAGCAGAAAACACCTAATAGAAATCCTAAACCTTAAGCCCTAAATCTTGCCAATTGTATCACCATCTATTTTTAGTGCAATTACAATGTGGTGATGTTGTTTTTTTTAAATGGTTTGATGGTAGATTTCTATGAAGGTTAAGTTACACTGTAGAATTATGTTATTCTTAGTTTTTGGTGGTGTGATTATATAAGCACAAATTGGCAGGTTTTCTGATTTTTTCAAATAATGTGTTTTGCTTGATTTCTGCCTTTGGTAACTCGTTGAGGTTTGTATGAAATTGTGTATCACCAGGTTAAGAAGGCTGTATTTGCCACCCTCATAGCAAACGACATGCAAGACAATGCCCATGTCCGACTAACACTTACACGAGGAGAAAAGGTACATCTTGCAAAGGTGCTTGGCATATTTGTTAGATTACTTGTAAAATGGTTTGCAAAGAAATAATTGTATTACCAACCCTTTTTTTTTGAATAGCAAGTTTGTATGAGATTGTTTCTATCTTTTCCACTGACACCATTGTTGATGCTTCTGCAGACAACTTCAGGAATGAGTCCGGCTTTTAATGTCTATGGATGCAATTTAATTGGTTGGTTCCTCTCTTTGCTTGAGATTGCGTTGGCAACTATTGAAGTTAACATTTATTTTTAACTTGAACTTGATATTAAGATCATCCTAGTACTGATTCAATGTTTCTGTTTGATTAACAATGGTTTTTTATTAATAACTTCATGAATATAATATGTTTTTTTGAGATATGCACTATTTTGTACGAGAATAGAAATTAATTCTTAGCATTTCATTTTTGTTACACCATGGCAGTGTTAGCTGAGTGGAAGCCACCTGTGTACAACAACACAGACGGCATACGACTTATCACAGCATCAACTCGACGTAACTCTCCCAATGTAAATCTCTAGACTAGGAGTATTCATTTCCTAAGCCTTTTTAGCGTTTTCCCCAAAATGCAGTGAAGATTGCCTACTTTGCAAATGTTTTGATATTTTTTTAGAGTGTCTTTTCTGCTGCAGAGCTTGGACTCTAAGATCCATCACAACAATCTCATCAACAACATACTAGCCAAGGTTAGAGTACCTCGATAACAGTAAACGATCTTAAGTTCCTATTTTGTAGAATGTGTTAAATAAACAGCATATACCAAATTTGATGATTTACCTTAGATTTTTGAATCTTGATGTAGGTTTTTGGCCATTGTTGTTCACGTGTGATTTTGTGATGCAGGTGGAAGGCAATTTGGCTGGTGCAGGAGACGCTCTCATGCTTGACTGTCAAGGATTTGTTTCGGAAACAAATGCTACTAATGTTGTGAGTTCTTTATTTTTCCCAAGTTCTCTGCAACTTTTTTTAGACTTTCCTAGATTTATGTTTGATGTCTGGTGTCAAGTGGAGAACTTTCTTAAATTCTCATATATGACCGCTTTTCTTTACTAAACCATTCATGAGCTTGAAATTTGAGAAATCTTCTCCAATTGCAGAGGATTACGTGTTTTCATAAGTACCCTTATTTTCTACCGAGTAATTGAGCAAATTTTTGTGACAATTTGAGTTGCAGTTTATGGTGAAGAAAGGAAGGGTTTTGACTCCTCATGCCGACTACTGCCTACCAGGCATTACACGTGCTACAGTAAGTTTTTAACATTTTTGGTTCAAAAAATGACTCTTCAAAACTGGCTTTTAAGAAAGTACAATAGAAGAATATTTATAAAGCACCACAATTAGAACTCAACACGGTAAATGCAGAGGAAAAAAATATCTTTTCAAATCTTTTAGTTTTCATTCCACAATCAGTTTTCAGAGGAATTTGAGTTATTTGTTTCCAATCTTATTGATTACTACTCGAGATTTGCAATGCTAGATCCAATTATGTTGATATAATCTATGGGCCATAGTTCATAACTTTTAGTTTGAAAATTGTCGTTAGTTTCTTTTCTCAAGGTTAAAGTCTATAATGTATCTTTATTTTTTTGGAACCCGAAGTATCTATTGTATTTTGAGGAGCTAAAGGTTTAACGAAGGAGCCTTTTCTCTTTTTCCCTTTTGATCGACAGTTTTCCACTAAAATCTTTGTAAAATCTCCCCACACTTTTGAGATTTTTTGCAAAACGTTCATTCTTAATTCCACTCCTGCTTTGGCTTTGTGCAGGTAATCGATCTTGTTCAGAAAGAGGGATTTCCAATGGAGGAGCGAAGGGTCAGTCTTACGGAGTTTCACACAGCTGATGAGGTATAGACAACAGGCCGTGGTGCTATTTTTATATACGTGCAAGTTTTGTTCACTGCTTTTCTATAACCGAATGCCCTAGAAAGTTGTAACACCAGTCATTGCATGTAACGTCCTGAGCATTTTTTGCATGATTGCCAAATTCAGGTGTGGACAACTGGTACAATGGGAGAACTCACACCTGTAAGTGGATCTCAACTTGCATAGCAGTTCTCTGTGTTTCTGAACCTTGTTATTAGTCTCTTATTGACTGATCTATTTGTCAGTTATCAATAGCAACTGACCTCTTCCAATACATATGGTTAGCTTTCAACAATCAAGTGGGATGTAATCATAAAACTCAGCTAAATCTCTTTCAACCGCTAAAAGAATTTATTTACTACTATAGAACCTCCTACTTTGGATCATGATGCCACGTTTAACACTTAACGAATTTTGCCATATGAAGGAAAATCTAGATTGTACACGATCATGGTGGTCGCAAGACATATACCAAAGTTACGTACATTTTTCAAAACTAAACTCTTCAATCAAGCATGGGTTGACCTCCTATCCAAGGACCACCCCATACAATTCAAACTATTGGCAAAAACTTTCAACACCTCTTTTTGCCTTTTGCTCTATGACAGAACTTTTATTTCTAGATTTTGTAACGTCCGGAGTTGGTTAAATGCAAGCATAATAGTAATAACGTTAGAACGCATTGAGAAGTCTGATCTCAGGCTCTTGTATTTAACCCCTAAAGGACCAAGCCCCCTTTTCGGGGACAAATGGGATTTTGGGCACGTACCTATGGCTAAACTACTTTGTGTCATTTTTTGAAACTTTTATGGGAGATGGGGAATTCAAAGATTTGTGTGGGCATCTAATTTTTTCCTCATTCCGACATTTATTGAAGAAGTTAAAAATGAATTCATGAGAATTTTAGTTTGGCAGGCAGCCCAAAAACTTCATTAAAAATTGCATTTTTTTTAAATAAAAAATTGAAGTTAGTTCTTTCGACTTATGTATATGTGGGAAGCTTTGAATCATTCAATTCTAATTGATGAAATGAAAGTTATGAGAAGTTTTAGTTTGCGTGTAGGCATTGTTTTGAGATTCTCCACACCTACCCGCAAACTAAAACTTCTCATAACTTTCATCTCATCAATTAGAATTGAATGATTCAAAGCTTTCCACATATATGTAAGTCTAAAGAACTTACCTCAAATTTTTATTTTAAAAAAATGCAATTTTTAAAGAAGTTTTTGGGCTGCCTGCCAAACAAAAATTCTCATGAATTCATTTTTAACTTCTTCAATAAATGTCGAAATGAGGAAAAAATTAGATGCCCACATAGATCTTTGAATTCCCCATCTTCCACAAAAATTACACAAAGTAGTTTAGCCATAAGTACATGCCCGGAATCCCGAAAGTCCCCCGAGGGACTTTGATCCTTTAGGGGTTAAAGAGATCTCAGTTGCTATGCCGCAATGAAAAAGAAAACTTTTAATACGGGTTAACAATGCTAATGCTAGAAGAAAATTGTGTCCACAATAGCTATGTATTGACAAATATGAATAATTATTAGAAACACGATTTTTTCTTCTGTTGTAATTGTGACAAACCAGAGTATTTTCAATTAATTTAGTGAGGACTGAGACGTTATTGCTAATTCAGGTTTTGGAGATTGATGGACGGCAAATCGGAGATGGTAAGGTGGGTGCAATAACAAAGCAAATTCAAGCGGCCTACTCCAAGCTGGCTGACTCTGAAGGTGAAGTCATCCCTTTTCGGTGAAGAGGCTATGTACAATTTTTCTACTTAGATTTTAGGGTAACTATTAGTCATGCTAATTTCAATGCTTTTGAACAACATTGGATATCCCAAGTTTGCAAAAGTCTTAGTCTTCTGGGGAGTGTTGCAAATGGACTTTATCCAATTTCAGAGTGGCTTCTGTTAATACCTTTTTTTTCGTTCGAGTGTTCTGGCTGTGTAGTTTCTAATTATTGCAAGTTTTTTATTTTTTAGTTATGAATTTCTCCACGTGCTCAAGCTGGTTTGAGAGGTAATTTAACATTTTGAAATACTCACCCTTTTGGTTTATACATCTTGAAAACCAGAGGTTTTTGTTATGCAAGTTGATGACATTGTAATCACACAAAAAACCTCCCTCTTGGTTTTTATCTTGAAAACCATAGGGTTGTGTTTTCTACGCTACTATGTAAATACTTCTTTTATCTTGAAAGCCAATGGAGTTTGCTCTGTTCTGAGATTATACTACACTCTTAAACATAATTTAGTGTTATGGTACTTGAAGTGTTCGTATAACTTTTCATGTAACTTACTTAATTCTCATTTAATTAACAATTAATGTTCATGTTGAATACTACTGTAGTCCATGGTGAACTATATGGGTATTATTTTAGATATTTTGGCAGAAATTTAGTTGACAATTAATGTCCAGGTGGATATTTGGTGTTAGTAACATGAGTAGAGTTGTTGACATTTAGTGATGAAATTTGTAATTTGCATTGCACATTATAAATGTAAATCTTATATGAACACATGTTTTGTTTTTGCTAGGTATTTGTGAACAAAGTTACTAACCTGGTGCAAAAAAATCATTTAAAGATTGGTTTTTAAGGAATGTTCTTGTATTGCTACTCGGCACTTACACGTCTTTCAAAATTTAACTTAATATTGAATGCAAAGGGAAGTTTTGAAGATTTATGATAGTATCTAGTGACAAGTATCAATGAAAGTCCCATATTTTGTGAAAATAAGGTATTTGTTTTGAAAAAAATCCTAACAAATAGAGCTTAATTGTATGAACTATTGTAGAAGTATCTAATTACTTGTCAATTAACCCGTTTTTTGTGAGTGAATTTTAAGAGAGAATTTCCGACAATCTTGCACATAATATAAGATTCTAATGTGGACCATCTTCTCACAATTACGTAAATGGAGTTGTGTGTTTGTGATTCATGATTCATAATGCTGATTCACAACTTTAACATAGAAATTGTTAAATGTAATTGAACGTATCAAATAAAGGTTTATTTGCATCATTGTAAAAAAGCACATGATTTAACCATAAAAAGAGTTGGAAGTCACATTTGTATTGCCTCCAAGATGAGGTGTTGACACTAATAACCTCAATGAGCAAAAAAAGGCCCTAAAGAAGAAAATTAAATCAATTTGGAGATTTATTGATTTAGCAATAATATAGTTGTTAACCCCTAAACGTCGGGGTGGTCACCATGCCTGCCCTTTTTGTATGAACAATTGATTCTACAATACTCCTCACATATTATAGTATTATTTTTGAAAGTTCCAAAAGTTAATAGTGCTAACTACCCTCACGAAAACTGTAACTAGGGCAACATAGAACCTTCAACCACAGTTTTTGATCTTCTCACAAACTAGAATTTATAAAATGTAGGGGTAATCTATCAGTCTATCCTTGACACTTCATAATGGAGCATATCTCCATGACCACTTTGGAAGAAAAAAAACGGATGAAAAAAGTTTTTTTTTCAACCATGAAAGTGTTTTTTTCTCAGTGAGCAGACGGAAACTATCCGCTTCAAAATTTAAGGGTTAACCTTTAAACAATAAGAGGGCATTGTATATACACTGTTGTATAATGGGCATTTGCTACCAACAAAAGGTTGAACTTTGGGATCTCAAATAGCTCACTATGACCGCATGGATCAATTCTCCAACAAAAAAGTTGATCTCAAATGTATAAAGGTGTGGATACATGCCAAATACAAGAAAAATACATCCTATTGTACTGGTCGCAAAGGGCTGCCTCGTCCTTTAGGGGTTAAAGCACTCCTAACTATCTTTTTTTTCTTACGCATAAACACATATAATGATGATTTTGAAGCTAAACATTCCATTGATCATGTAAAACAACTTGAAAACGAACCCCTAAGCAATAGATTCCATTGTAGTTGATAATTGCGTGGTTGAGAGTGATAATATGCCTAGGGTTGTGAAAGTAGTAATGATCAGACTATAAAATGTTATTCCAATTTCATAATAGTTCAACTTCCAAGGTTCAAATTTGTGAGTGAAATGGCAGGGATCCCATAATAATGAATCGACATAGCTCACTTCATGACAACCAAATAAAATAAAATGTTTGAAACTTTATATTGCCTACTGTAAGGCCATTCCAAGAGTCCACAAATAAGATTCCGAGGCCCTAACCTCTACTTGCTATTTAGCACGCCTAAAAGACAGTTGATCAAAAGATCTTCAACTTTCAATCAACTGACAACTTCTCTACTCATAAACAAATAAGGTAGGAGGCTCATAAACCGTCCATCTAAGGGCTGAAACTGGATTTTAGGGAGGTGAAACTTTTTGAAATATTTTTCAATAGACAAGAGGAATTGGCATGCAACCCAAGTTGTTTCATACTCTCTTTGTCCCAATATAAAGCTCCAAATTAGGCATAGTTTTTATCCCACTAAAAAGCTCCCTTTTGCTAATTTCAATTGCTGAAATTTTTTTTGTCATATCTAATGATTTCATAGGGGCAAGTTAAGCAATTAAAGAGCATTCCTCTCCTAACAAGCTTGGCCTTGCCCATTAATAATGAGCTAGCAACATGTACAAATATGATACTTTTGCATGGAATTTGGGTGCCTAAACAGCAACATCAAAGCTCGAGATTTTGCACACATTTGGTAGATGGTATATCAATTCTAGAACATATGTGCCATTAGTAAAAAGACTAAAAAAATGAGAAGCCGGCAACCTTCACAAACCATGCATAATTATGGTACTTTTTGCATGGAATTTGGGTATCTAAATAACATAAAAACTTGAGATTTTACAAAATATTTGGTAGGTGCTTGAGATTTTGCAAATATTTGATAGTTAATCCCTCATGGAGAAGTTTTTTGGAGCTTTATAATGGGATGAAGGGAATATTTTTTGGAGCTTGTGCACAAAATTATGAAATTTTGAAATTGAAGTGCATAGGGCTTTAAAACCGTCCACCTCCTCAAATGAACTCGTCTTGTACATTTTTGAAGCCTATCAAAAACAGAGCCTCCTACCTTAGTAATTGAGATTCAGAAGAATGGATCTCCTACAAAAACGACTTTTCAACGGATTTACCATTTCCATGCTCGAAAACCAATGAAAATCAAAAAGCACAAGGTTTTAGAATGCTTTCCAAATTTGCCATTGACACGAAGGAAGCACCATTACATAATACCCATCCAGCTACGGTGGTCAAATCATCACAGGTACTCTTCCTCCCTTGCAAGTTTCCAGATCCCTTAACCCTTGAACGCCTGTTAACCCTTGAACGCCTGTCGGGCTCTTGGGATATGGCACCGTATTCTACAAATTTCCAAGCATTCTTTCGTGTATTTTGTGCCACCAAAGGTTGCGTTGAAAGCTCCTTTGTAAGAGAGATCACTTCCATTTACATAGTGACCCCTAATTCCATCTCAGATCCCCTCAAATCCGTTGTATATACTAGAAATACATACGGTCAGAGAGGGCCTTCGCGACGTTCAAGGGTTATCCCTTAAACGACCGAAAGGCCCTTTGCGACTAGTACAATATGGGGTATTTTTCTTGTGTTTGCAATGGATGCACACCTCTACTACATTTGAGACCAACAAAGAAATTACAGAATAGATCACTGCAGTTCTAGTGAGCTACTTGAGATCCCAAATTAAAATTTCTTATTGGTAGCAAATGCAAGTATACATCAGCGTATATACTATGCCCTATGGTCATTTAAGGTTAAACGACCGAGGAACCCTTTGCGACCAATACAATATTTTGTATTTTCTTGTATTTGGAATGCATCACACCTTTAATACATTTGAGATCAACAAAGAAGTTAGAATATAGATCAATGTGGTTCTAGTGAGCTAGTCAAGATCCCAAATTAAAACTTTTTATCGGTAGCAAATGCCAGTTGTCCGACAGCCTATTTACTATGTAATAGGTAGAGCGGTCCTTGAAGGGTTAACTGTAGAAAATAGCAATTCCTGTATCGTACGTATTTACATATCTTCATCTAAATACAGAACTTCGTACATGGATCTTATGTCGAATCAGTATAAAAATACATGTATCCAAACCTGACATACTCCAGTGAAGTCGAACATTTCGACATACCCGAGAGAGCAACATCCTGCAAACTGCTGTACAAAGCAACAAGTAATGTGTCCATGAATTATGAAAGACAGAACAAAAAACAAAAAACCTACACGAGAGGAAGGCACACTTCGGCGACATTAGCAAAGCAGACCTAATAGCAAACTTACGCACGCCAGACAAGTATCTAAAAAACAAGCCATACAACTTCCTCAAACCTCCAAGTTTCTCAAACTCATGCATATTAGAAGAAAGCAAAACGGGCCAATTTTTTTACCTAAAAAAACGAGTTACTTCCATAATTGAAACTCGGATGATTACAGGGTCGAACTCTTTTTATTCAAGGCCAGTGACACCACATAGCAGGGCGGTCTCTTGAGACGAGCAAGAGACGAGAACTTGCACAATCAAAAGTAGGATTCTGGAGATCATCTGGACCAAGCACGTCCCGAACACTGGCATGTTCTTGGCCAGACGACTGCCTCCTTGCAGGCTCGAACATGAACAACCCGTTTCCACTCGACGCCATGATCGTGTCTGAGGAGCCCCACACTTGCGTGATGGGAGAGTGGGTGTTCGACTGTGGAAAAGCATACACGTTCATGAGCTTCCCCTGGCGTATTGACCACTGGTTGAGCCTGCACTGCGGCTGCATCAGTCGGGTAGTACCCTCACCTTGACCTCTACCTTTGTAGCTGGTTGCACCAGTATAAACCCCATCTCCATCAGAGAAGATGGACTGGGTGTCGTCGCCGAGGGTAGGGAACTTTTTGGCGATGCCTGTGGGTACCCGAAAATCAAGCACGTTCACTGCCTCGTTGGTACAAAGTATCCCATCACTGTGATGATCAGACGAACTCAATCTGCACGCAAGGACCAACACTACACTTCAGTAACAGTATCGAAATTTTATAGCAAAAATCCTTATGATAAAAGGGCACGTACTATCAAAGTGGTGTCGAATTTCGAAGGAACGGATAGAACACCAAGTTTGGACTTTTCGAATTGCATGAGCTTCGTTGGCAATGTCCACATTACCTTTGCCGTACACCGCCACTGCACTCAGCATCGACGTTGAACACATGCAAGGCGCGCATCTGTTTATCAAGCAGGTTGACGGTGTGAAGACGCTTGGCTTCCAAGCTCTCAACATCCCAGAAACTGAGGGATTCCGCTTCGGCCAAAACGAGCTTGCCTGAACAGTTCCAGATAGCGACTGTCAGGATCTTAGTAGCCAGATCATTCCAAACTATGAATAGCAGTTGCAGCTAATCATACATGAGAAAGAGTCCTGCACATAATGGTATGACATTTCTTAAATGTTCTGCAGTATTCGTGCAATATCAAATCAGGCACGAACTTCAAAATTCTTAATGAGTCTCTTACTTTTATTGCGCCATTGCAGAGGACTGCTGTAAGCCATTGCTGCCACAGACTTCTGCGTATCCCAATGCATAACTGAATCACCGTCGCGAATATCAAACAAAGATACGGTTTTCAGTCCACTAGCCGCAGAGGCTAGGAGGGGGCCACATGGTCTGTACCACCAGAGAGGCGGACTGCTGGGCTTGCTCTCTACCTCCTCTACAACGTTCCGCTTCCTAGTGGCATGGTCCAATGACATGGACCTTTCGAATGTCTTCTTCGCAGCAGCTGCATTTCCACCGAATTTCGTCATACTAAAAGTACCAGACCTGTCCAACCATTTTCTCAGGGCCATGTTAGAGGAACCTGGTTCCTTCACTGAGGGCGCGTGTTGATCATGACTGTTAGGTCTTCCGGTACGACGCTTGGAAGGGCTGGGCAAAGAGGAAGGTTCAGAATGGTAAGCGGCAGTGATCCGACTGTAGAAGTCCCATGAACAGAATGCAGGATCAGTTGCCCCGCCAGCAGAAGCAGCAACAACGAATTTATTGGAGCGACCATCAGTGCCTTGAGCGCGTACGATCCAGCAGTCTCCCCACACATGAGATGATCCAGTACTAGGACCGCGATAAATGGTCTTCTCCTACAATTCATGGCAGAAATCCAACATCAGTCTCACGATATAAATGGAGAGAGGCAGCATGGAGTTCATGTCCCAGTACCGTAACAAGAAGCATAAGGATTATTATAGCATTCTCATGAAAAGAAGAGGTTACTATACCATACCTCCATATTGGCAACATCGTAATAAGAGCAACAGCCGTCTTCATGAGCAAGCAGTATTCCTTCACCTTCGCACGCGAACCAGCCCGCAGAGGTGGTCTTCTCCCCAATCTTCCGGAGCTGTTTACCAGGTACTTCGCTCCATTCTTCCTCTTCGTCCTTTGCATCTGGACTCAACACACAGCAGTCCGCATCTTCTTCGTCAAGAAGGATGGTCTCCTCACACCGTAGGTCGTTGATAGAAAAAGTGCCGGAGGTCATTTCGCCCTCAGATGGTCTGAATTGTGTGGGTTGTCTACTGAACTCGGACTTTGTCAATTGCTTCGAGAGATGACTTCCGTCCGACAATCTCAAATGGTTGATTTCCATAAATTCGCTCCCCATGCTAACGGTGGAATGCTGATTGTCAGTAGCGTCTCCAGTCGATTGATAGAACGAAGGCGACGAGTACGTACTGGATGATGTGTCGCTTGCCTCATCTGAATACCTGTGCTTTCTAGATGAAAGCACGCTCCCGCTTGATGAGCTGTGCTCTGCGAAACAATGCAGTAAACTTGAGTCAGTAAAAGACGGAATCAAACCTGTAATCACATGCATCCGCTCAGCATTCTAATGAGGACAGTCCGCAGTTCAAGATAATACTACAGGAAGAAAGAGCGATCACGGCCGAATTCACACATGGAATGTGCCAGTCCAGCTTCCACTCAAATTGCAGGAAAATGTGCATCCTACTACGACAAGACACACGTTGATAATGCTGAACATCAAGAGATAGAAGTCCTTTCTTGACAAGACCTAACATAAGAGAAACATGTCCTCATGGCAAATTGATAAGCAGATCACAATCGTTTGAGTGCAGGTGCATTACGAAGTTTTCTTACCTGAGAAATCCGGAAGAGGCAACGAAGACTTGCGTTCTTTTAAAGGCACCTTCAAGACCTCCAAAGACTTTCCAACTTCCTTGCGAAAGCATCGGTCACCATCCACCGACGTCAGGAATTCCGCAGCCACTAACGCTCCTTCATCGCAAGTGGCAATAGGGTCCTCTCTCTCTCGTCCTACCAGCTCTACCAGTTTCATGCACAAGAGATCATGATCCTCTTTCACGCTGGCCCTGCTCTCAACAGGTTTCTGGTGCAAGAACGGCCTCGCTTTCAATGGCTTGATGGTCAGAACAGGGTTTTCGCTGTAGTAGTCCTCGGAGATAGGCTGCGCATGGTCATGGCTTGCTACGTCCAACCTCGAGTGGTCCAGTGCATGGACATCGGACACGATGCTCAGCCGAGTTTGCCTCTCGTAGTGCGACTTCACCTTCGTCTCTAAAGCAGGCGACTCTTTAGAGCAACGTCTCGAAGTTGACTGCTGCGCCGATGATGCGAGTTCGGATTCGTGCGTACCAGTCAGCGACTCGAGTGCTTTTTTGAAACCTTCTTTCTCAAGGAGAATTCGTTCACGCAAACTAGCGCTATCAGTGCTACTAGAAGAGAGCCTGCTTGGCCTTGCTGTGGTTGTCTCCACTGGTGAACCAGTCATGCATTTCTCTATGTTAATGATTTTCGAGTGAATGTCGGTGAGCAACACTTTCGAAGAAATTGGATTACTGGCGTCCAGAAGCTCCTTTGTCTCCCGAAGCTCAGCAGCCATTTGGCTGACCCTGCCTTCCAGCATAGACAGGCGACCGTGCAGTGAGCTCTGAATGCTGCTCAGGCCCTGGTCTTGATCGTCATCTGCACTAGAGGACAATCTCAGGGAGGACATTCGGGAAGCAATTTGAACAGCCGGAGAGGACTTGGCAGCCTTGCCACTCAATGGAGACGGTTTGACTACGACAATCGCTTTATCCCCGGAGCGTCTCCGACTAATTCCTGTATCCAATGGCGAGTTATTGGCTGCAATCGTGGTTGGTCGACACGTAGTCGACTTCCTACCAAAGGATGTCGTTCTGGAAAGAGCTTTATCACGGTAAATTTGAAGCGCAGGAGATGTCTTAGTAGTTGCAGCTACATGACTCCCCCGAACCACAGGTGAGGCGGCTCTCGCTAAGATGCTTTTCTCGGCTACTGCTAAAGATGACCCCGGCCGCTTCGAATTCACGGAGGACGCACGCGGCGTCGAACGCCGCGCTGGCTGCTGCTCCACATCGCGCAACACACCGCGAGCTCGCACAGCAAGGGGCTTGTTATCAAAATCCCAGCTGGAGCTCCGTTGCCTGTCGCTAATGCGAGTCCTGCTAATCCCACGACATCCTACCTGCACCTCCTCCCCTTTGACAGCCATTCTCCTCGTGCCTGCGGCCGGATGGACCGCACCATTCTGAGCAACCACACGCATCTCCCGCTCATCGGCTTTCGCTCTCCCCTTGTTCATGCTGAGTGTCCCTTACTCCCTAACCCGCCTTCACGCCAGAATTCGAATTCGCCGCAAAGCAGATGCAATGCCTTAACTTAACACACGATCTCTCCGCTCATCCGTCCATTCCCGCAAATTTCCCTCAACATCAGAACCAAAAAAGAAAGATAAAATACAAAAGTCCACCAGGCTCTGCGTCTCGATCTGTCCGCTACAAAAAACCTCTCCCCTTTCTTAATTACAACCACCTCCTCCACCTCATATCTTCATCATCCCCGAACCAAAACAGAAATACGAGAATGCATCGAAAGCACTCGTCCAAAGTTCAAATCCATTAGGCACCAATGTCGCAACCTACTCGACCACACGGCGCCTTAACACGCCTCATGCGTGCAAAGTAACATAGAGACATATCAAGTACAAGTCCGCCAGGAACATTGTATCGGCGAAACAGGAGCGATAACAGCAAAACTCAAATTCAAAAAAATTCAAAAAAAGGTCCTAACTTAACAAATTATTCAACCGACCTCCTCTCCAATGCAGCAATCTAAGTTGCTCCGCGCATTCGGCCTTCATGCGTGCTAAAGCACAGAAAAGCAAGCAAGTAAGCTTACAAACCCTTGGGATCTTCGTATCGGCGAAACAGGAGCGATAACAGCAACACTCGAATTCAAAAAAAAGATTCCTAACAAATTATTCGACCGACCTCCTCTCCAATGCAGCAATCTAAGTTAACTTACTGCGCGCATTCGGCCCTCATGCGTGCTAAAGCACGCAAAAGCAACCAAGTAGAAACCCCTGGGATCTTCGTATCGGCGAAACAGGAGCGATAACAGCAACACTCGAATTCAAAAAAAGGTTCCTAACAAATTATTCGACTTCCTTTCCAATGCAGCAATCTAAGTTACTGCGAGCATTCGGCCTTCATGCGTGCTAAAGCACACAAAGGCAAGCAAGTAGAAACCCCGGGGACCTTCGTATCGGCGAAACTGTAGAGATAGCCGCAACTCAAAATTCAAATTAATGGAAAAGAAAAAGAAAGAAAAAAGGGCGGGCGAGGGAAGGGCGACAGATCCTATCAACACGCTTGCTCTCGCTCGCTCTCCCATGTTCTGGCGAGCTCTAGAGGGGCGGGGCTCGAGGGGTATGACCAAGTCTGGCACGCAAATCCGTCATTCGGCGCAGCACTGTGGCATTCGTGACATCGCTGGTTGGCAGAGACAGTCCTCGTGAATGATGAATTCGGCGTTCGGTCCGGGCGAGCGGGGCCTCGGGCGGGGCGGCAGGCTTCCTGGGCACGGGGACCGGGGGACGGGGTGCCCTCTCCGTCGCCTCCAACGGGTCTCTTTCCCACTTCTTCCATTCATCCGTTCTTTCTCGTAGTGGATGTCATTCATCCGATGGCGAGCGTCCCTCGAAGAGTGGGTTAACCCCTAAAGGATGTTGCTGTTTTGTATACGGACTCCCGTATTGTATACATATGGGGCATGTGGGTAGCACATGAATTCATTGGAGTTGTAGATTTCAAGCCAAGTCATAAACATGCTGTTGATTAATTTGGATTTTTTGGGGAATGGTTTTCATAAAAATGCATACAACACTTTTGATAAGCAACATCCTTTAGGGGTTAATTTGCCCCGCTTCCTACTAAGCTTACATTCAATCCAGGTTCACTTTTTTGCACATTTAACCCCTGAACGGCCCTCAGGATCCAGACTTATGGATATGATTTCATATAATACTGCACTAAAAACAGATTAAAAGCCGAGTTCCCTAATATACGTAGTTGTACACTCTGCACTCAAACATATGGCCACAGAGGGCATTTGGGACGTTTAAGGGTTAACCCCTAAATGCCCAAGGCCTTTTTTTAGCTTCTTTTTTGAGCTTCTAGGAATTTTCTCTAAACTGAACAATAAGCCAACATTTTGATAAGTTGTATCAAATTTTTTTTAATTGTAATTGTACAAATTCAAACTAGGTATGTTAAATATCACATAGGAAAAGAAAACACAACAATACCACTTATGGATTGAAAGATTATAATGTTAGATCAAGAGGGTATTAAAACTGCAAAAATGACTTCAAGTCTTTCAATCCTCTTTACAAATGTCAGTTCTAAAATGTTGGTCACCAAAAAATATGAGGTTAAAGGACTTAACATACATAACTCTGATCCATTTACAACTTTTCAAAACCCCTTTTACAATTTTTTAAAATGAATTTCTAATGTGAATTTTTCTCCAAGATCTAGTGTATTTGAGGCTCATTTTCATGAGCTCTTAACACTAAAAAAGTCAAGATTGCAATGGACACCCTTGCACAAATCTTGAATAGAAAATTCAAAATCAATATATTTCAAAATTGGGTTTTTGATGCTAAAACTAGACTTCAAAAGGAATAATTCTAAAATAATGTATACTAAAAATAGCAACTTGGTTAGGTTTTATTGAACTTCAAAATATTGTCTGCACCAAAATGTGGTGCCTTGGGCATTTAGAGGTTAAGGTAGAAGCACCCAAAAGTGGCACTTACCTTAGATGTGGTAATTTGGAGGGTCTTTTGAGAATGTACTAGCATGCGCTTGTTAGGAAATGGGTAAAGATGCAAGCAAGATTGTTTCTAGAATTTTGTGAAATCATATGAATAAATTACAAATTGTTGGAGGTAACTCCCTAGATTGACCTATTGTGGACACTAAACCCCTGAAAAAGCAACAACAAAAAGACCATGTCACACCCAATCATGAACCGCCACCTACGCATTTTTTGTTCCCTTATGTTAACTTGTGTATCTAGTTTGGGTGCATGTGTGTCTAGTCTAGGTGCTTGTGTGTCTGGTTTGGGTGCATGCGTGTCTTGTTTGGGTGCATGAGTGTCTTGTTTGGGTGCAAGAGCATTTATCTTTAGGTTTATTCATAGATGTCGCTAAACTACTAGTTTCTCTTTTGAGTGCTTCTACTTTAAGGGCCACTTTGTGTTAGGGCTCAATTGTTGTCCCAATTTTACCCCTAATTAGAATGCACTCATGGGATTGCTCAATATGTTGAATTGAGTCGTAAGATTTGGCCCAATTAGTATTACTGAATAACTTGGTTACATATGTGACAAATTTTTGACACCAAAAATCAAGACCAAGCCAAAAAAGTTGAGTTGTTAAAATGCATGTATCCAGATCAAGAACATAGGCCCAATTTCTTAATCTAAGAATGGGCATATTGACTTTATATTAGAACTTAACCACTACAAGAAAAAGGGCCATTTTTGATTAAGGATTTTGACTACCAAAACAATACAACTACTGAGACTATTTGACTAGTCTAGTATCAGTCAAGTGGTTTAATTTATGCCTACATGTAGTCATAAATTAAATTATTCATGACTAATTAAATTATTTATGACTACATGTGGTCATATTGACTAGTCAATTAGTTTTAGTCGTGTTAGTCTTTTTTGTAATCAAAATCCTTTGTCAAAAATGGCCCTTTTTCTTGTAGTTAACTAAATGTTTAAATCACATGATGACCTCATGGATTGTGAATAGGGCCAATTCCAAATTGGGCCTTGGCCCAAATATGAAGTGGCCCAAAGGCTCTTTCTTAGTGAGAGGCAATTAGTGTATTGTTAGCTAGTGAAAACGCAAAACAAAAAAAACCTTGTGATACTTTGAACGTAAAAAACTATTGGATTTTCATTTTAAAGAATTTTTTGGAATAGGCACGTGAAAAAATGGTTGGAAAGGGACAACGGCAAAATATCAATGTTAAAGCTCAAGAACACCCCAAAACCTATCCCTCACAACTTTCTTGGTTCCTTGGTGAGAGATATGGTAAGAAGGCCCACTTGCTTCCTTCTCACCCACACCTCATTCTTATTTTATATTTGCCTTTTTTCCCCAAGCAGATACTTTTTTTCTCTAACTTATTTTTGGCCCACTCCCTTGTAAAACTCCATTACAACCCTAATTTAATTTGTTGACCCTTTATGCACCCTTGATTTGCAAATGGTTGGTAGCAACATATTCCAAGTGTAGCATGTCTCTTGAAAGTAAAATACTTGTCTTCATTTACTAAAAGACAGATTGTATTCACATTGACTCAACAATAACCAAAGTTGCTCATTTTCTTCTATGTTGAGAATTTAGTAAAATAATTTTAAGAAATTTATCTCTTTTCACAATAAAGGAAATTTGCATTATCTAGGTATAATTCTTAATAGTGGAAGAAATTCTGATATTGAAGAAAATCGTGAATAGTTTTTTCATAACAATTAAGAAAGCCAATATCCACAATGACAAAGATTAAATAAATAAATAAATAAATAAATAAATAGGCAAGGGGTATAAAGCATGTTGTTGTGGTGCAAGGGACCCATTTATAGGTTATTTGAAATTATTATTATTATTATAAATAAATAAAAAATAAAATAAAAAACTCAAAAGGGAGGCAAAGGGGAGTTCAAAGAAGATGCTGGGTTACAATGCTTAAATTTTATAATGGACCCACCTTTTACAAAAAGGTTTGTGATAAGTTTGTACCTCATTTGTTCAAAGAATTTGTTGGATGAGAATTGGTAAGAGTAGATAAATTACTACCCAAAACCACACAAAAAGGAAAACAATTTGTGTAAAACCATGGGACTCATCCAAAGTTCAAGAAGAGCCTTGGAACTTATAAATGCAAAATACATTCAACAGTACTATTAAGTATGGATTATGTGGAATGAAGTGTATATGTGGTAAGGACTACCATGACAAAGTAATTTTAAAAATATTGCTAGCTCAAATTGTCAGTTGAGACCAAAAAGTACTTGGAATGTTGAAAAGCATTAAGCAAGTACAAGAATGTGTAGAGTTAAAGTATGTTGCATACTCAAAACACTAAACAAAGGGATTTAGTGGTTGGTTGGAACAAAAAGGAGCTAGTGAAAAAACAACTTGCTCTAAATAACAAAGGACAAATGACATAGTATGGAAATGCAAACATTCCCATTTTGTTGGATCTCTTGATGACATGCTAAAATAACCAACAAGAGTGCAAACATGAATTGAGTTTTGTAAACAATGTTGATTATGCATTTGAATCACGTGTATTCAAAGTAATATTTGTTTTTTTTTTTAATTTTATTTTTCATTTAATGAGATGCTATTTATTTGTCTTTTTTGGCATAGGTATTCACCTTGATTTTGATTACTAAACATATAATGGCTTTATTAAAAGTTGTAGTTCACCAAATCTAATTATCTTTTATGAAGTTAGTTGGATAGTGATGTTCAAATCAGTGATCAACATATATGATGAATGTTATGCATGTAAGTGGAAGTGTTTTTATGTAATTGTAAAGGACAATGACTCTCTATAGATTTTATGCACTGAAATTGTTGATCGTGACAGATTTGAAGACTTGATTTCAAATAACAAAGAAGTAAAATGATATCATTTTGACCATAGTTAATCAACAATATGCTAGAAATAATATTCTTTATTACGCCTTGAAAATGTAAGAAGTGCACCTATTTGTGTAACAAAGTTAGAAATAAATTTCAAATATGGAACAATGACCAAAAGCAATTAATTAGTAACAATGAGTGAGTATTGTAATACATGGTGTATCTTTATGCTTTGTGGTTGATTATTATTTCCCTTCACGTTTGATGTTTACCCTACTAAATCTAGATTTCAAAATATAATAGTAAAAAAGAGTGAAAACAAAAACAATTTAACTTTTGCACAATGATTATGTGTTTTTAAGCTACAAATTTTTGTCTTTTGCTTCATATAAACCATGATTTCAAAATTTTCACAATCACTATTGAAACTTGAAATAATGGACTAAAACAATGGAGATCATAGGCTTGGGTATAAATAATAACTTTCTTTTTCCCTTCTTTTCATACATACAAAACGCATTTCACAGCAAAGAACCAACACAAGTACACAATGTAATATTTGTCTCAAAAGTGATCAACAACTCCTAAAATGTACATGATTACACATGTTGCTGTGAAACATTGTGACAACTAATAACTTAGTTGTTGCATATAAAATACTCACTATGAAACTAAATTTTTGATATGGCAAGGGACATGAGGGTAATTTGAAATCCATCCAATATTTGTTGAACTCATTGTTTGTAACATATCAAGTACAAATGCAACAAATGCAAAAAATGCAACAAATGCAGCATTAAAAAGTGGATTTTAGATTGAGAGTACAAGTTCCACTCCATCTTTTAAGAAACAAAAGATGTGATATTATGGAAGAGTATGACAAAAAAGATATGAGCGTACTTATATAATAATGCAGCGAGCCTTTTTGGGCCATTTTTCATTGTTGGCTCAGAAATTCAAATTATCAGTAAGCTTAGTAGTACCTAAATTATTAGCAGTACGAAATATTATCGGTAGTACCTAAATTATTAGCAGTACGAAATATTATCGGTAGTACCTAAATTATTAGTTGTACTTAAAGTTCGTCAACTTTAGATGGTGCATAGTACACTATTTGTTATGTGGCTCTGTGAAAAAGCTTGGCATTAGTTCAGGTGTATGAGGGTACTAGATTTTTATTTTTATTTTTTCAAGCATGACCAGTTGACTGATGAGAGATGTTTCTTATAATCCTAACCCATGTTTGGGAGTTTATAGTCCAAATTCGAGAGGCTTTAACTGACTTGTAAGCGAAAATCATTGAATTTAAGTAATGTCTTCATTACTAAGGGAAGGCTTTTTACTTAAAGAAATTTCCTTTATTTGGGTATTACCTAGAAAGAATCTTATCTAGATATTTTCAGTTTTTTAAGAATATGGTGGATTCAAGACTAGCATGGTTCCACTATTACAATAAGTTGAGTTCATTGGAAAACTGCAATGGTTGAATGTCAGTAATGTCTTTCCATATACTGAATTTTTGTTAGCATTCATGAATTGATTTTGCCATGATATGTTAAACTTTGTTGCATTTTACCTACTTAGATATGATTTTATGAAAAGTAAATCCAATAAGTTCAAAATAAACCCAAAAATCTTATGCATTGAATATGAATGGTCAAAATTATGGATGGTTTTGATTGAAATGAAGAAGAAACGAAGCAAACCAAGGACAGAAAAGAAAGACTGTAAGCTTACTAGATAAAATTTGAAGTACCACATTGTATGATTTATATCCAGTGAAGTTTGGGATCACAACTTGAAGTTGTAAAGCTGGATTCTAAGCTAGTTGAGCCCAATTTCTCTTTGAACCTCGGTTGGTCCTAGTTGACAAGAAATGATGATCCCGATTGCAATTTTCAATAGTAGATCAACTGACTAGAAATTTTACAGAGCAAGTGAGAACTCTAAAACTAAAAGTAATTTTCAAAATTTTGGTTAGCTATAACAAGTAATTGGTTTTGCTTCGTATTACCTATATTAATGAACATTCCACAATAACATTCACTGAAAATAAATATCCTTTGACACAAGGAATGAAGATGTATGTTTAAAAGTTGCAGGATAAACAAGGTATTGAAGCTTAGAATCTTTTTTTTTCTTCTAAATTCACGTAAATTCTAAATATTGACAACTTCAGAATAAGTTTATTGCAAAAGTTAAACAATTATTAAATTCAAAATACAATCATTTTTTAAAATTTTGAAGATTCAGTTTCAGAAGCTTCATTTTAAAAGCAGGTTTTGAATTGAATAGACATAATTTTAGGCATAACCCCTATGCCCAAGGCACCAAATTTTGGTGTTGACAATACCTTTAAGTTCAATAAACCTAGCTAAGTTGATATTTTTAATAATTTTGGTTTTTGAGCTATTCTTTTTGAAGCCTAGTATTAGCATTAAAAATCTGATTATAAAAAATTGATTACGACTTTTGTATTCAAGATTTTGTGCAAGGTTCTTGACTTTATGTTGTGTTGAGAGCTCTTGGAAATGAGCCACAAATACACTACATCTTGGAAAAAAATTTACATTAGAAATTCATTCAAATTTTTTGTATAAGAGATTTTGAAAAGTCAGAAAGTGATTGGAGTTATGTATGTTGTGTCCTATAATCTTACATTTTTTGTGTGACCAATGTTTAGACTCAACATGTGAAAAGAGGATTGATTGACTTCAAGTTGTTTTTGCAATTTTAAAACCCTCACGATCAAACATTATAATCTTTCAATCCATAAGTGACATTGTTGTGTTTTCTTTTCCTATGTGATCTTTAACATGTCTAATTTGAATATGTATGGTTTCAATTTACAAAAAATTGATACAAGTTATTAAAATGTTGACTTTTGTTCAATTTAGAGCAAATTTCTAGAAGCTCAAAAAAAGACCTCATGCAATTATGGGTTAACATACATCTAGTCTATACTAATAATAGATCTAGCTTTTTAGATAATAAACCTTTGTCTGTTGGTCAAGCAAGCGCTCAATTGCTCAAGTCCTGAATTGAGAACTTAAGTATGAGCTCAAGTCCTGAATTGAGAACTCAAGTATGAGATCAAGTCCTAAATTGAGAGCTCAAGTGAGAACTCGTGTCTTGGTTTGAGAGCTCAAGTGAGAACTCATGTCTTGGTTTGAGAGCTCAAGTGAGAACTCATGTCTTGGTTTGAGAGCTCAAGTGAGAACTCAAGTCCTGGTTTGAGAGCTCAAGTCTAAATTGAGAGCTCAAGTGTCCATATGACACGGAACATACTAGTCTTATAGGGAGTATCAAACCCTTGATCAAACCTTGAAGAAGTAATCTTCTAAATGAATAAGTTTGAATGCAATATAAAACACAAATACAACAAGTTTGAAAATCCACTACCATTTCTATGCACTCAATACTAGTATATTACTAAGTTATATGTACAAATACTCATGTAAATCCCTTTAAAACATTCATCAAAGTGTGAGATATCATGTGCTAAGGAATACTATTGCACGAATGTGGCCTTCAAATGGGTGTGTGTCACGTCACGTGGCAAAGTACCTGCTTTGCGCAAATAAGCTACTAAAATGCTTTGGAAATCTGAATTTTATTTTGTCCATCATTTCTCCACGTTCCAAGATCTAAAATAACAAAACGCTAATGAAGTGGCAGTCTCTTCACAAGAATCTAAAATCATTAATACAAGAGAAAGACTCAACTACTCAAGACCCATTTGAGAGCCTAGTCTTGTTGTAATCTTCTTGTTGTAATGTAGGTATATAAGGAACAACTATATGGGCAACATTAATTAGTGGCAAAGTCTCTGTACCAATGATCCAAAATGTAATTTTCATAAGTAACTCAATTTGCTAAAAACACTACCAAGTGTGCCAACAAAAAAAAATTGTGACATTGTTAGTTTCACTTTTTTTTATCTATATATATTTTTGGAATAGCAATTATGTTAAATCTAGTCACATATTGTAATCTAGGATTTGATCAACAAAGTATCTACATTTAGTTTCATAAGTTTTACACTAACTCACACAAGATGTGATACTGTAGACTATGTCACTTTGGATGTAGTTCATCATATATGGATGATATATGTTATAGTTGAGTGGGAGAGTTTGGAGCCATTGTCACCTCATTTGAGTTGGCACTTCTTTTTGGACCAATTAGGGTTTGGTTGATAGTAGATACTCTCTCCTTGGTTTGGCATTCTTTGCCTAATCAAGTTTTGTGAGGGTTTGAAAGAGAGAGGTTTATTATTGTTTATGTTGTTTTAGTTATTAACTCTTTTTTCAATTTGCCTTAAGCTATTGAATTCTCTTGTGAGAAAAGTGAGAGATTGCTTGACTACTTGGAGTGCCTAGATTTTATATCTAATCATTGAGTGTGTATTTGTGTGTGCTTTCTAGCTTTCATTTTTTTTTATGTTGGTGCTAACTACTTGATGAATAATGTATAGCAATCCATATTTACACAATGTAATAAACATTAAGTCCTAGGTCTAATTAGTAGTTCACTCATAATCTATTCCATATCACTAGAAGCAAAGAAAGAGAGACTAGATAAGACGGTAATGAAGAAGAGCTACCAAACATTGATGTTCCTAACAATACATGACAAAGGGCTCTTTACATAACATGTTCATAATTGAATGTTAAGGCATACTCCTAAGAAGGCTTTGAAGAAGAATACACAATTGTATGGGAGAATAAAAAGAGAATCTTTTTCTAAAGTTGAGTTTTTTTATGAATATGGCTCTTGCCACCACAATTTTGCTATTGCCACCCCCAATCAAATGTTTGGCTAGTGACACCACATGCCACATGTCCATTACTCTCTTCACCATTTTTATTCAAAATTCTTTTTCTCATGGAGGTTGACAATACTAATGTGTCTCAATAATGACGGGAAGCATTTGACAATAAGCAGCAAACATGGCCATACTAAGATGGAGAGGGCAAAGAGATCACACAAAGCGTTTTTTTAACTAACACATTTTTTGCCAAATCTGTCATGCAACTAGTAACTTGTCTTCCCTCAAAAAAATTGTCCTATGATAAGTGGACATGAAGTCATACTTTGCCATCTGTGTCAGTTAAAAAAACCTTGATCACAAACCTCACAATAGTGTTCTTTACTTGAACCTTTCTTGCTAGGCTATTATTATTTTGGTATAATAGTAGTGACAGTGAAAAGCCCATTATGGTGGGAGGCAATTTGTGGTGGTAACAACAAACTAAGCATGTAGATGACATGTGATGGCACTAGCAAAAAAAAATAATAACACCCTTCCTTATGGTTGATGCCAAAGTTTGGGTCAGCCACCTTGCTTTGGACCTAAGCCCTAATTGGTAGGTTTGTTATAACAGTAATTTTGAAGTGAAATTTTGATTTCCAAGTAGTTCCCCGTTAATTACCGAGGTAAATACCATAGGTGGGTGGTTAACACAAATTGTGAGCACGGCTCTCAACTTTTTGCATGTCAGGAGTGTCGTGAGAAGTTCAAACTTCACAGCTCAAAGTTCAAAGTTCAAACTCCAAGGGGTGTAGGGCGCAACAAACGATGCCCGGAGAGACTTGAAAGCTGAACTACGGTAACGGGATTTGAATTTGCGTGCGATGCAGCTAATGCTATTTAAGTCTATTCGCCTCCTCGTTATGCTTCAGCCGAATTTGAATTTGAAATTTGCTCGAGTCATGATGGCTACGTGTCCTCGTATGGGGCTCTTGTGTACTGCAAGGTTTCCTGTACGTTGGCTATATTTATTGCAGGCTGACTTGGACCTTGGGGAACTATAGAGAGAAAGCCACTCGCCACCCTCTCTTTCACATTCCCTTGCTTGGTTGCTTCTCTAGGATGTTGCCTTAGAGGCGGTTCACATATTAACCCTTAAAGGATGTTGCCTTAGAGGCGGTTCACATATTAACCCTTAAAGGATGTTGCCTACCAAAAGTGTTGCATGTATTCATATGAAGATCATTTAGTACTTGAAGAAATGACTTTCTGACAAAAATAAAAAATTCCCCAAAATAAACCTAGTTGACTAATAACATGTTTGTGATTTGACTTAAAATTTACAACTCCAATGGGATTCATGTGCTACTCAAATATCCCATCTATATATAACATAAGAGAGTGAATACAATACACCAACATTTTTTAGAGGTTAAGGTGGAAGCACCCATAACTAACAACGTCCCATATTCAACCAATGGGGTAGGCTATTTTCAATCTCAACAGAGATAGGTGCTTTGGAATGCGTTCTTAAGTCCTTTTCAAGGTTGGGACCACTTAAGGCATGCCACGTGTCCCAACGTGAAGAAAGAAACAATGAGTAGAAAGTGATTTGGCTATTATCAAAATTGCATGAGTCTAGAGTTCAGCAATGGTTTCAAAGTACTTTTTGACTCCCTTAGTTCACAAGAATTTGAGTTTTGCAAATAAAATTATGAAAAATTTGCAATCCCAACATTTCTTATCTTCCTACACGAAAAAATATTTGTTGCCCCATAACTCTTGGCAGTTTGTTGCAGAATCGCTTAAATTATTGGGTATGGGTGCTTCCGCCTTATCCCACTTCTTAGTTCAACTCCATATCCCCAATAGTGGTGCATTGTAAGTCAGAAGCAGTCAAAACAAACATCTCAAGAAAATTGAACGTGTTGCGCAAACAAGGTGTTGGAACTTCCCTCCCAAGTTTGATTTTTCTTTTTCTTTTTCTTTTTGCTTTATCCAACTCTTCGAGCAAATCCCGCTTTTTAGATGTCGTACTGTTCATTGTTTTGCCAACCATGTAGATTTTTGGAGAGTGGTTTAGGATTTGAAACATAGTGTGCAACCATGACTCCAAGGTTTCAAACTCTAGTCCATGTAGGCCTTTCTAAGTGAGCCGGGTCTTGGTTGGGATTAGAGTTGGGGAGCTTTTTGAGTTTCACCGGCTCGAATCAATAGTGTGCCAACTCAACGGAATTATTTTTGCTTGTGGGGTCCAATATTGACTCTGTTCATATTATAACTAGATTTGTGTGAGTATTTTATGAACTAATGGAGTTTGTTTGGCATTTTTCGCTGGCTAACAGTACATCAGTTGAGGATTTCCCCAAACATTGTTTGGAACATAGTGAGAAGCTATACATCCAAATTTTCAAACTCTTGACCTATCAGATTTGAGACTTTAGTGGGACTTGGGGACGTGGGACATAGTGTGAACTGTGAACGAATCGTTAGGACGAGTACTTGAAGGTCAAGTACAAAGTTCATCATCACGATGTGTTGCAGTCATTGAAAAGTTTCTTTATCCAAACATTCCAAGTTTCCAACCGTAGCCATAAAATAGGAGAAATTAAAAGAAATAAGAGAACACTATAGCAAAGTTATCCATCTACAACCCATAAATCTTGTCCTTGGAAAAGTTAACTCTTGACTCTCCACAGACCTCCAAAACCATTATCTTACTTTGAAAACATATATATATATCCGGAATACTACTAACAGAACAGCCTAATAACTAGAATTTCAAATTCTCTGTACTCAGGCATAACATTCAGTAGCATTCAGCAGGCCTACCCTACCCTCCCTCTAAATGCAAAGTGTGGAATATTTCACGCTCTTTCATCTAACCGGATGAAAGAGTGTGAAATATTCCACACCCATCAATAACTAAGAGGATACTTGGTTGAATTTGTTAAAGAGTTTATGAAAGAGATGCTCAATTTAGTGCACATACGTCGATATAAGGGCCAACCATGTCAAAAGAAAAAAAAAAACTTTTGTTTTGTTTTTATTTTTGTCATGATGAAATGCATGGATGATACCTGAAGAGAGGGAAAGGCAGCCTCTCTTCAGACTACTGAATGTTATGGGGCCTCCAAGCCAAACAGTTAGAACACTATCTGATTTTTGATGATTTGCGAGTCATCACTGAAGCATTTTGAAGACCAAACAAAACTTAGAGATAATGGAGTTGATTAACTTTCAGGTAAAACCAGAAGTTAGTGTATTGTTAGCTGGTGAAACTGATAATATTGTGCAGGACACATAGAAAATCAAGTTGAGGATGGGAATTGAAGAATACTGACGGGTGAAGCAAAAGAATCTTTACAAACATTGGAGTTGATCTTTATTGTCAGCAATATTTTGAAGTTTATAAACGTCTTGTTCTTAGATTTAGTATTTAATTTTTTTTAAACCATGTTTGGAATCCAATTTGAATAATCAGTTTTAAAGAAATTTTTGATTCCTAAATATCTAAGGTCAAATTTGAGCTTCTTGAAAAATACTCTGCATTAAAAAAAAATGTTACTTTTTGACATGGTTATTTTAAAGTATTACCAAGCGGTCTTAAACTGATGTATTGTACACTAAATATTTAATTTAATTTGCCTTACACTAAGTTCTCAACACTTTACATTATACAAATACTCATGCATACTCCAATAATTTTCATCAATAGTTACAAAAATAAATAGTTTTTAAAGGATCTAGCGACAACAATATAACTACAAGAAAAACAAACTAGTGACATCCATGTCATAAATCATGTGAAATTCTAATATTTAGAGAGTTGTATGGACTTCTAAGTGACCAAACAATGAGTTATGACATAACTTTTTAAGGTAAAGCAACCTAATTAGAGCAACTCCACTGCACACTTAAAGAGAAACTCAATAGTTACTTTCACGGTAGGAATCAAAGTTGAGACCTCCACCGCTTGGCCGCAACTTATTCACAGAGATGTCACAAATTTCCATGCACGCTATTCTGAGGGGTTTTTCTGTGCATGCTAGAGCTCATTGAAGGCAACGACAAAGCCGTGAGTGTGATATTGTAAGGGCATCCCCAATGCAACCGGGAAACAGAGCTGGACAACCAAATCTGACATATTCATAGCCTTTAGATCATGATCCGATGGCTACAAATATGTTAGACTTGGTTTTCCAGGTCTGTTTTCCCGTTGTATTGGGGCATTTGGGGATAGTCTAAGTGCAATTGATTAGCGTGCTTGCATATAGGAGCACATCAGAGAAAGCAAAGATGCAACAAAAAGTGACCCGATTTATGGCCCTAGAAATCCCGTATCACGTCTAATGTTGAGGTAACAAGGTGGAGCTGCTGTTAGTGAGGCAACCTAAGTGCAATATTTAGTGTAGATCGTAGGAAGAAACTAGACAAAATCATATTGCATATTGATTAGAATATTCTAATGATTGCAACTTTGGCTGAAAATGTGCTAAGTTGCAATCTTTTAGTAAGGTAGCCGCACAAATGGATGTGGCGTCCCCATGGGCGTCATTGACAAAGTTAGGGTGGTTATGGGTACTTAAGTGATATTTATGGGTGACAAAGTGATGGTTGTGAGTGATTCCATGACATTTTTGAGTACCCATCTCACTATTTAAGAACCAACAAGCCTTGTATTTAGCATCTCTTACACATGGTTCTTACAATTCCAATAATTTTGGACTTTAAATATCTTTGTGAACAAATGCTTGTAGTTGAAACCTTGAAATTGATGCCAATATTTTTGGTTTCCATTTCTTAATTTACAGTATTCTTTTCAAAGTTAGTCAATTGTTTTACCAACTCCAAAACCCTTATTTCCACGCTTATGGGTGCGCCTACCGGACTCTTTTTCCTGCAAATTCTGGAACTGTAATCATGTAGCAGATATAAAACTTAGGAAATCAAATACGTGCTATTTTAAGCGGTTTATTGATCTCAAAGTCTCAACTCTACATGCAAATTACCTTCAATGAATTTGTGATGTTGTTTTTTCTAGAGATACAATCTACTTGAGGTTCAACTTGTTATAAGCTTGATAGACTACAAAACCGAATTGAGTAATGGTTTGCACAATAAATTCAAAAAAATAATTAATAAATTCCTATTTTTCTTGTTATTTTGATGCAATTTCTTTTTTTAACAACACAACTTTTTAATTCCAAATGGTCACTTTAAGATTTTAACCAAATTTAATTTTAATCAAACATAAAAATGTGGTGGTTAAGCATTTAGGATTTAGCGTATGATTGTTGTTTTTACCAATAAAAGATGTAGCATTTTGTTTAGCGTACTACACGTCTTTGGTTTGGATTAAGCTTTTACAATGTAAATGACATTTCTTTCATACCATAAAACTAAAACATCGATATACTTTTACCTTAGAAACCCAAAGCAAGTATGAAAACATACTCTGTAGTAATGCCAAACAACACCTTTTTATTTGAGGTATAATAAACCCTAAAATTTTCAATTAAAATTTCATGACATTTGATTAAAACTTCTAGTAAATAATAATGTAACCAAAATCTCAAATTCCTTAGCTCAACTAAAACACAACTAAAATTTCTAAAGTTCTAGAATTATATAAATATCTTTGACAATGCAATTAAAACAATTTAATAAGGACCAACAAAACAGTTTAACATGGATAAAAAAAACAATTAAACAATATAACCTGT
Organism: Ulota crispa; assembly: GCA_963920765.1. Lineage (NCBI taxonomy): Eukaryota > Viridiplantae > Streptophyta > Bryopsida > Orthotrichales > Orthotrichaceae > Ulota > Ulota crispa. The sequence continues at coordinate 6,632,274 of OY987250.1, read as the reverse complement.
AGATCAATCAACATACTAATACATACCAACTAACAGGATTTACATAATTTTGTAGAATTTTTTGATGTGTTGTATTTAAACCAATGGTCACTAGAGTGTATGTGAAAATTTCAGCAAATGTTTGGGATCTATAATTTAGCCTTCTTTCTACCAATCATTATGTTGTTACTCAATTGAGCAATATTTACATGTCAAAGTATGGAATAGAAACGAAAGTTTGGTCAATTTAAAGATTACTAGCCCACTTTCTGTTATGATTGATTATTGTTAATCGTTTTGGATGATTATATTGTAGAATTTTATCAATAGCTAATACAGAGGTTAAAAAAATTTGATTGGATGAATAAACAATTACTCATGGTCACTGGACAGATTTTGTTATGTTTGTTACAAAACGCAACCAGCGTAATCTATTTGGGCATTCACAAGTATTGATGTAACTGAGAGATTAACAAAAGAGATGATTGAAGAATCCAGTGGTTAGGGGAAAAATAAGGACTTAAAGTAACTAGTAAAGGATCTTTTTGTAGTCAAAATTTTTTATCCTTATTTGTTTTGTAACATAAAATTGCAAGAATGTCATGGTGTGGTTGCTTACAGAAGAAAAACTGCCTTGATATGACACGACCAAATTAACCAAATGTGTCCAAAGTGACAAAAAAAAAAAAAAAAAACGTCCATATCCACCAAAAAAAAATGTTCAAATCAACACATTCAAATCACAAAAAATGTCCAAATTGACACTATTCCCTTGTAGAATTATAAGGAATAGAAAGTTCTTTTGGAGATTAGTATTAGCTCTAAACTAACAATAGACTATAAGAAGTGACCAAGTCACAACGAAAAAATGTTCATCCCACCATACAAACCAACATGTATAAGGTCTAAAATATTGTGAAGAAGAACAAAAAACTCATGCCATGTTAACACATTTTAGCACATCTAGTCCCAAAATCATATGGATTCAATTAATATCGATGTCATCCATAATAATACCACATGATTTTAAAGTATTATTGGCTAGCAACTATTATTAGTAACTGATCAATATATTCCGTTTGGAGTTTTGAAAACCATTATTCTAAAACGGTATTCCTTCTTAGCTTGTTCAAAGGGAATTTTGTAGTTCTTTCGCGAATCAATCGGTATACACCCTAGAAATAGATGTAGATAATAAAAGAACTATATGAACTCATAAAACAATCCAATAAGTTAGTCAATGTTTATACACAACACTAAAATTATTAGTTTTTTCATCCAATTGCTGATGAAACGAAATTATTCTTAAAAAGGGCTGAATGATATCGTCGATTCTTCCTCCCAATTTGCTTTTATTGGAATTGTAGCCAGAGTCAACATGAGGTCAGATCCAGGCGAAATTTCGCCCTAAATAAAAAGTAATTTGCTGAAGCTTGCACCTCAATCCTATGATTGGGAAAGGTAAAATTAGTTAACCCCTAAATGCCTGCTGCACCAAATTTTGGTGTTTGCAATATTTTAAGGTTCAATAAACCTATATAAGCTGCTATTTTTAATAGTCTGCATTTTGGGTCTATAATTTGTGAAATCTAATTTTAGGATGAGCAATGTGATTTTGAAAATGATCAATTATGAGTTTTTTATTCAGGCTTTTGTGCAAGGGTCTTGACTTTCTCTAATGTTGAGAGCTCTTGGAAATGAGCCTCAAACACACTCAATCTTGGAGAAAAATTTAGATGAAAAATCCATTTGAAAAAATTGTAAAAGAGATTTTGAAAAGCTATAAAGTGATTGGGGTTATGTGAGTTACTTCCTTTAACCTTGTATTTTTTTGATAGTCATTTTTTAGATCCAACATGTGAAAAGAGGATTCAAAGGCTTCAAGTCATTTTTGTAATTTTAACACCCTCTGGATCAAACATTATAATCTTTCAATCCATTAGTGACATTGTTCTATTTTCTTTTCTTGTGCAATCTTTAACATATCTAGTTTAAATTTGTATGGTTACAATTCAAAAGAACTTCACACAGCTTATTAAAATGTTGCCTTTTTGTTCAATTTGAAACAAATTCCTAAAAACCCAAAAAAAGCCTCATGCATTTAGGGGTTAACAACTATTTCTCCCGGCTGAATATATTTAAAAAGAAGTGGAGGGTAAAGGATTGTGGCCCAAAGGGAACCTTTGCAAGATCCATTGCAGGAGTGAGCAAATTCAGAAAAGCCATTTTCAAATGAAGCCATAGGGTTTCATCAACCAGCTAACTTAAATATATGATAAAATTATTGCTAATTAGGATTTTCACCCAAATCTCTCTTAAATTAATGCTGACAACTGCGTGCATGGGGCCCTAAGGGCTTCTTTCCATGTGGAGCCGGTATCGGTGCAGCTCACCGATTATCGGTGAGATGGGAGACCCAGTTTTCTTGTAGCTCCAATCTCACAAATTATTGATAAGCTCCATCGATGCTAGTTCCACATGGAAGGAGGACTTAAGACCTAAATCCTAAACTAGCCGAGTGAGGGGCTAGTCCCCCAAAGTTATACAATACTGGCTTGGGAAATCCAACATTGGAAACGTTCTCGTTGTGGGACCCACCTTGTAAGTTTAATTTTTTGACTTCTATGTTGGTGTGAACTTGAGGCAGGGTGCTTGGTTTTTGTGCCCCCCTCGGCCCATATCTGGTTGGTTTGTTAACCCTTGAAGGGCCCTTGGGTCTCCAAAATACATGTAAGTATCCATAGCGGACCGGGATACGCATGGTTTAGGCAACTTTAATAGGTGCTAGGCCACCCAGAGATGAGCCATGCAATTCCACGATACGACCACGTGTCTAGTACGGCTTGCGTTGTTGTGGAGGCAGGGTGGCCTCATCGACGTATAAATCAAGTACTGTACCTATACCATATTCAAGTGCGGATACAAACCTCAACTTGCAAAATTTGACAAGGTCTCTTCTCAAAAAAATGCATGATCACATCCGGCTTGGAATTTCCTACAAGTGGTCGATGTACATGAAAGTCTGAAAATGCCTCAACATCCCCAAGCACCAACAAAACAACACATTACGGCCGCAACGGCCGCAAAGGGCGTTTGGGCCCTTCAGGGGTTAGATTTCATGGTCTTTGGGAATTACGGATGCCTTGCTGTCCAATCGTTATTGAACAGCTGTCCACGTGGTGCCATGTTGGCAAGTATCACAATTTCAAAATGTTACCGTCCTACTTTTAAGGAGGAAGGGCTCCCATGACCATGTTTCGGTTAACGTCGTTTCATCCACATAATGTCTTATCCATCCCATATGCTTGAGTTGATGGCCATATGCCAGATACACATGACACTTTTTTTTGGCGTACATTGACGAGACGTTGGCGTCAGCACCTAGCGAGGTGGCAAATTTTACACTGGTGGACTTGAGCCCTGCTAGGCTCTGTTAGCATCCGCCAAGTTTAAGCCACTCACTCCTCGCCATTTGGCCAGGTGGATGGCGGATAGGGGGCTCATTTGTCATGTGCCCTGGCTAATAAGGCATCTCCACCGATGCCCTCTCATGGTGTTTGACAGTCCTCCAAAGTGGATGAAAAGTGCTGATGGCTCTTTCAAATCCTTCTCAAAACATTTCATCCTACTGTTTCTAGTAAAGGGGCTTCAAGACACTATTTTTACTCTGCATCCTAAATTGAATGAACTCTCTTCTCTACTTTCGTTGCTAAAGTAGGAGGCTCTAATTTGACTTAGGCTCTAAAATGGATCACCTTCTCAAATGTACAATTATTGTATATGTAGCTTTTCATAAGCTTCAACAATGTACATTGAGGAGGTGATCCATTTTAGAGCGCTATGCCATTTCAAATTCAAAATTTCATAACTAATTCATCAAATATGAAACAACTCAAATCAAATGCCAATTCCTCTTGTCTTTGAAGGAGAATTTACTAAAAATTATTCCAAGAAGTTTCACCTCTCCAAAATTCAGTTTTAGCCCTTAGATGATCCATTAATGAGCCTCCTACCTTAAGTGGTCAAATGGTTATTTATGAGGCATGTTGAAATGCAACACTACAAGGGGAATTGTCCAAAATGACAAAAATAGGTCCAAATCAGCATGGCAAAATCTATAAAAATTGTCCAATTTGACAATTTTTTGTCATTTTGGACACATTCAGTCAATTTGGACATGTCAATTAAGACACAATTTATTGTAGTGCAAGGCCACCTTTTTGAAGAACATGGGTGAAGATCAAGGAGCTTGAGGGCCCTTCCAAAATAGATGGAAACCTTTGAACAAGCTAGGATAGATGGAGATGCTCTTAGAGCAGCTCCATTGCTTTCATTTCAAATAGAACACAAGAAGTTCTTTAAAAAGTCACGTCGCAAGAAACTAGGGTAGTGTATATGCTCTTGTCAATACATTTGCATTGCACCTCCTTCTCATCCCATTTGTGACAATGCTCGTGTAATTTCCACTCACCCCATTTGTGACAATATTGATGGATTTGTGTTGTTGTGTGAGCTTTAGCGTGGTCTCAAAAGACCTAGCAAATATAAACATTGTAGTGTCTTTCCACAAAATGCAAAACTCAATAATAATGATGTAGTGAGGCTTAGGCCGGCTTTACACTACAAGTCGGGACTATGTTCCAAGGACTCTTGACACACATGATAGTGAAATAGAATTGGCTCATATTTTGAAAATGGCCTCAAGACCTTTACACTAGGAGTCAAGGCCCATTTTTCAAAACATATTTTAATATTTAAAAGACAAGATTTGACATAGCTCCAACTCTAGAAATTAGGTCTCCTAAAAATGTGAGGCCAATTCTTGGCCTTGCGGCCATTGTCAGATTTTATTAAAGTATAATTTTCTTAATAAGAGACATTCTTACACCGCAGGATGGATTAACCCCTAAAGGACCAAGCCCTTTTTCTTTGAAAATCATTGAAAGATGCCACTTTTGGGGGAATGAGTAGAAAATTAGGAAAAAAAGTTTTTTTGAAAATTTAAACACAAGATCTTGCCCTAGATTATGGGACGTATTAGTGGGAAAATTTTCAGCTCATTCTAGAAGTAGAGGAGTGAGATATTGACATCTAAAGTGAAAAAAAAAGTTTTTTCCCTACTGCCCAAAAATTTCAAAAGCCTTTGACAGCTCCTATATCAAAAAAATTGCTCTACTCAAAATTGAGGTTTATTTTTCCCATGTAGAAGACCAAGTTAGGTAAATGTGGGAGAATTTTCAAATGAATTGGAGGTGTGAATCATACTTTGTAAAATCCTGCAGTGCCGTAAGGCCATAAAATTTGCATATACACTAGTCAAAGTTGAAGGATTTATGTAAAATTGATAAATCTAAATTACTTTCATCCAAATGGTAAGATCCAAGGAATTTTAGTCTACTACAACTTGGAAAAAAAAGGCAAAAAAAAAAAAAAAACACAAAGAACTCAAAAAAGTAAAGTAACAAAGTTTATAAGGGGCAGAAAAAAAGGAGGTTTGGGTCCCATACCTACAGGCAAACTAAAACTTCTCATAACTTTCATCTCATCAATCAAAATTGAGTGATTCAAAGCTTCCCATGTATATAAAAATCTAAAGAACCAATTTCAAATTTTAATTTTATAAAAATGCAATTTTGATTTTTTCTTGGGCTGCCCGCCCTCCCTCTTTTCCAAAAATTTAGACATAACTTCTTCAATAAATGTCGGAATGAGGAAAAAATTAGATGCCCACGTAGATCTTTGAATTCCACACCTTCAATAAAAGTTTCAAAAAATCATAAAAAGTAGATTAGCTGTAAGTACATGCCCAAAATCCATTTGTCCTTTGAGGGGACAGTTGGTCATTTAGGGGTTAAAATGGGAATTGATATGGGCACACCTTGGGTTTGATATATGCACCCTTGGGTAAATTTTAGATTTTATCATCAAAAAGCTGAATTTAAAAATTTAGAATTTAGATTTAACCTCAAAGACATTGATTTAGTTTAGAACCATAATGGAGGTTACATTGAACAACACCTAATGAAAAAGCTTAACTAGGGGCAAATTATTACTTTTACTATTATCTATAAAAAAATGCAAAGCTTTTTCATTAGATGTTATTCAATTGTAACCTACTTTATGGTTTTAAACTAAATCAGAAGCTCTAAGTCCAAATCTGAATCTAAAATTTTCAAATGCAACTTTTTGATGATAAAATCTAAAATTTACCTGAGGGGAGGAGATGTGCAAGTGTGCATATATCAAACCCAGGGGTATGCCCAGTGTGCATATATCAAACCCAGGGGTGTGCCCATATCAATTCCCTTAAATATTCTGTATGTGGAGTTGGATTGATGGCAACAAATTATGAATTTCAGCACATTTTGATTATATTTGATGAAATTTATTTAAAGAAAAAAATGTAAGCGAAAATATGCAGTGTTTCAAAAATGGATATAGACTTAGAAAAAGTCAAGTATTTATTCAAAAACTTCATCATTGATGTAATGAAAACCTACTGGCCAGTTGTTCAAGTATAACCAAAAGCCTAGGTCAAATTGTTTCATTCCAAAAAAAAAAAAAAAAAACCTTAGATTTTATCCTCTTTACATGCATTTGGTGTGCAATGTAGTTTGTGAAACAATAACAATCCATGTTTTGCTACAATGTAGGACAAAAGCTCCTCACTTATAGGCACAAAAATTTAAAAAACATACACGGCATATCATATACTAGTATACGGGCACAGGCTTTGTATTAGTTGGATGTGTATGGGTAATGCAACATTCAACTTTATAACAACAAGTTAATTGGTTTAAAATCTAATTTTGATGTACTTTACAAAAAATTAGTATCTCATAACTTGTTTCAAATCTCACTTTGATGCATTGTCATTTGGGTTTTTTTTAAAAACCAAAACAATAATTTCCTTCATCGCAATGTTACTCTAACACTCGGTGAGGGGGCACTTGGTGTATTGTTGGTTTTCTAACACATGGTTGGAGGGTGTTTGGTGTTTTATATTTGTGACAACCTTTAATGCTTAAACTTCCACCAAAAAGTTTTAGAAGATTTTGGAAAAGGACATAGTTGGAGAGTGCTTGGTGTTTTGTATCTAGGGAGTCCTTTGCTGCTTCGACTTACACCAAAAGTTTTAAAAGGTTCTAAAAAGTGTGCAAAATCAAAATCCTCTCACTTAGTAGTATAGATTGACAAGTACCACTGAAGCTTCAGAGGAAAAATCAAAATATTGAAAGATTTTTTATTAAAAAATTTTGAGTTTTGTACCCTAAAGGACCAAGCCCTTTTCTCTGTCAAAATCATTGAAAACTGCCACTTCTAGAGGATGAGTACAAAGGTGGGGGATTTTTTTTTTTTTGGTAAATCCAACCATAGGATCTTGCCCCATATTAGAAGAGGTACTTGTGGGAAAAAAATCAGGTCATTCTAGACAGAGAGGAGGGAGATATTTACATCTAAAGTGGAAAAAAAAAAAAGTGTTGTCCAAAAAATTCAGAAGCCTTTGACCACTCTTACATGAAAAACATTTCTCTACACAAAGTTGAGGTTTATTTTTTCCATATAGAAGACCAAGTTAGGCATGTGTGAGAGAATTTTTAAATCAATTGGAATTATACAACACATGGGAAAATTTAATAAGCAAAATGAAGTAGAGAATGAGTCAAAACACTGAATTGTTAAAATTTTAATTATTGAAATAAAAAATGAAAATCCCAACGGACATAATGTTGTAATAAACAATCTACTTCCTCAAGTTTAGTATTTTTTCCAAAACATTGAAAATTGTGGAATACAAAAGACTTCAAAGTTTATTTTAGAGTAGAGGATCCGTAACTGCACACAAACTAAAACATCTCATAACTTTCATCTCATTGATTGAAATTGAATGATTCAAAGCTTCCCACAAATAAAATAATCTAAAGAACCAATTTCAGGTTTTATTTTATTTTTAAATCAATTTTTAAAGAAGTTTTTGGGCTGCCTCGATTGCCCTCCCTCCCTTAGGCTGTAGAAATTCTTGCATACCATTTTTGTTGAATGTGAAAATGAGGAAAAAATTAAATGCCCATATGGATCTTTGAATTCCCCATCTTTCATAAAAGTTTCAAAAAATCACACAAAGTAGTCTAGCCATAGGTACATGCCCAAAATCCCATTTGTCCCATGAAGGGACAACGGTCCTTTAGGGGTTAAGTAGTGTTGAATATGCTCTTGTATCGTTTTTGTTTTTGTTTGTGAACCCTTGAGCGCCCAAGAGACATTATAATGTCTCTCAAAAAGCTGGGTCAACTCAATTTTGACTGATATAATCTCATTGTACTTTTGGTGAAACCACTTCCAATCTAGTCTAGCATGATGGAGACACTTTCCACTAACAATCCATATGGTCTGAGCTTGTGGATTGTATTTTTCAATCCACAAGGGCACTTTGATTGCATGCAAGACAAGCTTTTTTTGTTTCAACTCTTGGCGCTCAGGGGTAAACATCTCTAATCAAAACTTTTAATTAACTAAATCCTATTGGTGCAGTTATGTTCACAATTGTGATTAACATGTAGATGTTTGTGAATCTATCAAATAAAATAACTAAAAAAACCCCGTTCACAACTACTACACTGTTTATGGTATTTAGTGTTATGTTATCAATAACTAAGTGGTACTTGCACTTTTACTTCACTGACTCTAAATCTCAACTAGTTTGCATTTAGAGTTGTCTTCTTGTAGTGCACCCCCCCCCCCTCTTTGTTGCCTCCTCTAAACTATGAGAACTTTGGGAATGCCATTGGGAACTTTGGGAACAACTTTGGGAACTTTGAGAACTTTGTTGGAACCTTTAGGAATGTCATATGGGAACTTTGGGAATATCATTTTATAACATTAAATACAAAATTTAACCTTGTTTTTTAAGAAAAAAAGTTTAGAACCTTTTTTAAGAAATAACAATTTACTTATTTTTATTTTTGTTTTTTTAGTTTCAAATTTTTGGATTTTTGGGATTTTTGGGATTATTTTGGATTCTTTTTACCATTTCATTAATGAACAATGACAATGATTTTAATCTAATGGACAAACTCAATTTGGCCCAAGTTAGTAGTTGGCACCAAATTGTTGTCTAGATATTAACTCATAAATTCAATTTATGTTTTTTTTGTTGTAATAAAAATGAACCTATATCTAACTCTAAATGTAAACTTGTAAAAAAAATTTACTCCCGAAAATCACAATAGTTAACAAATAGTGTATAGGTTGACATTTAGTTTTGATAACATTAATCTCTCACCACCCAAGGGGCCCAAAACTATCCACCTCTCTGCATTTCCATTCAAGAATGACTAACTTTTTTGAAGATTAATTTTAGTGGTTATTTTTCTTAACTATTCTTGTTGAAGTCTTGTTTTAGTATCAAAAATCTGATTTTTGAAAATGAATGATTATGATTTGTCTATTCAAGATTTTGTGCAAGGGTGTCCATTGCAAATTTTCACTTTCTAGTGTTGAGAGCTCTTAGAAATGAGCCTCAAGTACACTAGAATTTGGAGAACAATTGTATTAGAAGCTTAATTTAAAAAATTGTAGAGTAGATTTTAAGAAGCCGTAAATTGATTAGGGTTACACATGTTGCACTTTACATACTCGTTTTTTTTTTTTGATATCCTCAATTTTAAATTTGAGATGTGAAAAGAGGATTGAAAGACTTCAAATTACTTTCACAATTTTAACACCCACATGATCAAATCTTATAATCTTTCAATCCATAAGTGATATTTTTGTGTTTTCTTTTCCTATGTGATCTCTAACATATGTAGTTTGAATTTGTTTGGTTACAATTTTAAAAAATTGATGCAACTTATCAAAATGTGAACATTTTGTTCATCCAAGAGCGGATTTTGAGATACCTCAAATAGTCCATGGGCAATGAGGGGTTAAGGGGATTGTTGACATTTAGTATTACTGTTTGTAATTAGTGTTGCCAACATTAAATACCATAAATAGTGTAGTAGCCTGATTCAATCTAGGATTCTAATTAGGGGTTGTAAAAGGACTTTGATTAAGAACTTCAATATTTGCAAGTTTGTCTTTATATTTAGTGGAAATTATTTTTGATATTCATTTTATGTTACACCATATCCATGTGTTTATTTGATTTGAAAAATAAGCAATTTTGAAGGTGTTTAGGTGGTTATATAAAAGGCTTATCATAGTGTGATCTATGTCTTGTTTTAGTTAATCAATGCCAAAATCAAGATTGTGAAAAAGGTTACAAAATGAATAGTGAAAATTTGTGAAAATTGAATAAGACCTATGTTAAAAATTTCATTAATACAATTAAAGTAAAATCAAATGAGTTTTGCTAGTCATCAAAAGCAAATAAATGAACCACTACCTTCAATTGTTAATAATACAAGTAAAACACATCACACACAACCCACTTCCACTCATGCAGATTACCAATAAGCAAAAACTACAATAATTAAATTGTTTCCACTTTTATGATTGTCTTAACTTCTAAAGGATCGAAGTCCCCTTTAGGGGACAAATGAGATTTTGGGCATGTACCTATGGCTAATCTACTTTTTGTGATTTTTGAAACTTTTATTGAAGGTGAGGAATTCAAAGATCTATGTGGGCATCTAATTTTTTCTTCATTCTGACATTTGATGAAGAAGTTATGCATGAATTTATGAAAAATGATGTTCGAGGGGCAGCTAAAAACTTCTTTAAAATTTTCATTTTTTTCAAATAAAAATCTGAAATAGGTTCTTTAGACTTATATAGATGTGGGGAGCTTTGAATCATTCAATTCTGATACATGAGATGAATGTTATGAGGAGTTTTTGTTTGCGGGCAGTTCTAGATTCTCTACTCTAAAATAAACTTTGAAGTCTTTTATTTTACTCAATTTTCAATATTTTGAAAAAAAAACAAAACCAAAGGATGTCAATTGTTTATCACAACATTATGACTGTTGGGATTTTCATTTTTCATTTTTACAATTAAATTCTTAACATTGTAGTGTTTTGACTCATTCTCTACTACTTTTTACTTATTATTTTTTTCCATGTGTTGTATAGTTCCAATTGATTTGAAAATTCTCCCACACATACCAAACTTGGTCTCCTACATGGAAAAAATAAACCTCAACTTTGTGTAGAGTAATTTTTTTGATCTAAGAGTGGTCAAAGCCTACTGAAATTTCTCGGCAGCAGCAAAAAATAACTCATTTTGGCAATTCAGATGTAAATATCTCACTCATTTTTGTGTAGATTGAGCTGAATTTTTCACCACATGTACCTCTTGTAGTCTACTAGAAGATCTTACAATTAAATTCTTGTAAAAAACTTTTTTCTTACCATTGTACTTGCTTCCCCAAAAGTGGCAGTTTCCTGTATTTTTCACAGAAAAAATGGCTTGATCCTTTAGGGGTAAAATTTGAAAATATATGACATTTTGTTGTTCAAAGTAAGTATATAATAATTGATGAAATATTTACATGATTACAAAATTGGAACCACCTTTAATCCATATATTTGTAAATGAATCACTTTGGGTGCTTTTTTTAATTATTTCATCATTGCAATGACAAAAGCAAGGTCAAACTACAATATTTGAATTTTATGAATCTTAGAATAAAGATTTCTTATGTCCATATTACATGCAAGTAGAATATTTGAATAATTTAACCCAGCAACTAAGTTAAGCGTGCTCTTCAACCATCAGAATTGTTGCTCTCTAACTTACACAACCACGTGGACTTGCAGCCTTAAGAGCTTCAAACCCTACCTTGTAAACCCTAAGGAAAATGGAGTAAAATTTGTTGTTGTCAATAACTTTGAATAGTATATTTGATGTCCATAATTTTTTTTGAAATAATATAATTAGTGGTGAAAGATGCATATATTGACTAAAGAAAATACACATTAATAGAATGAAAAAGAAATAAATAATTTTAGAAATATGGCACAAGGGTTTAAGCAAGGTTGAGTGGCTCAATTTTGACAAAAGTCCATGTTCTCAAAGTTCCTTAAGTGGGTTTAAGGATTTTGATTCAAGTGTTAGCTTGTAACTGCAACAATTGTCAAGGTGGCTAAGTGACATCTTCATGTCTATAATGGACTTATCAACTCAATCAACAATTCGATATTTCTAAATATGTTCTTTTTGAAATTACACACTACATGTTGTATTCTAGGGCTTAGACTTAAATCAAGTAAAGTTATTCAAAAAGTCCTTATAGTGCGAGAGGCACACCAAGTACTCATAAAGTACTCAAGTTGAAAGGAAAAAAAAGGAAAAAAAATAAAAAACAAAAGAAAAAAGGACTTTGTAAAATCCAAGGTCAAAAAAGACATTAAAAAGTCCTTTGCAAACATTCAATACACATTTACAAAACAAGATTATGTTTTCTTAAAATTTTACCCAAATACTTGCTAGAATCATAGTCCTTTGTATTCCCTTAGGTAACCAAACCATCTTTAAAAAATCCTTAAAAATCTTGCTCACAACACAATTGTCACACTCATGTTTTGCAAAAGTCCTCCACACTTCCATAAAATGCCAAAAAATAAACTGCATAACATTATTGTAGCTACAATGAAATTTAAATATCTACAATGGATTTTTTTTTGTGAAAATTCTCAATTAGGCATTTAAAAATTGGATGTATGCAGTTTTTTACGATGTGACATAATTTTGAGTCACTCAACCATGCATTCATCCACAACAAAATTAAAAACCATGTATCATTGGTTTCTCGCTCACCACTTTGAGTACACTCATCAACATTCAATGCAAATCCCTATCACGTATTTTTTTTTCCTCACGTGTTTTTTTTTCCTTCCATGAACAAAGGAAAATCTGTGAGCATATTACTAATAGCTTAACCCCTAAAGGAGTTGATCCTTTTTGAAATGGTCAAACTTCATGTTTAAGCTCAAATTTTCATTTTAAATTGTGTTCAAACCAATCATTTATATTATTATTGCTTAAAACTATGAATGTATATCACTGCACGAAATTTCAATTTGTTTCATGAAAAATTGTTATTGTTATCATTTTTTTGAAAAAAATGAACATAAATAAGTTAATATAGCAAAAAAAATCCAAATTACTTGAATTCTTTTCAAGAGGTACAAGCAACACTAAAGATTAGTGTGAAAAAATTCCAATTGGTTATTGTATTTTTTACACCCAAAATAGCCACAACATCGAATTCAAATTCAAATTTGACTATCACACCAAGTTTATCCTTATATTTGATTAATTTATAAAATTTCAATATTTTTTGCTAGAAGACATATTCAATTTCTATTTACATTATTTTGTTCAATAAATTTGATGGAAAATTTGAATTATTGTGATTTTTAAAAGCTAAAGGTGGAAATAAAATCATATCAATCACAACATATGTTAAAAAAATCTGTAATTTCTACCATAAATGAATGGTAGAATGAAAAACATAGTTTTGTAGTTTAAATTCTAAAATGCATTTAAAATATAGAAAATATGAATGAAAAACACACCATATTGTGTTATTTTGATTTTAACACTTGGAGCTTTCAATGACAATAGCTTTTTTTATTTTTGATATTTTCCAAAAAAAAAATGGAACAAAAAAAACTTGTCAAGTTTCAATTTCTTAGTTTGAACCATGCACCAAAAACTGATATTTTGAAAATCATAATTAGGGTTGACCAAGAGGCATCCACTTTGGATGCACGGACCTCTCAGGGTTAATCTAATAGAAACTGCGTCATTGTGTTTTCATTCTGGCCAAACTACGATGGCCTAAACCATTGGTTTCAAAAACCTCAAAAAACGTACCGGTTTGGCTTATTTGGTAAATTTAAAAAATAAACCTTGAAATATAAGTTGAATTAAACTCCTTATCTACTTTGTATAATTGAAATCAAGGCAGTTATGGTTGAATTCATAAAAGAATACAATGTATCATTTCAATCAAAAACTAAGGTGGCGAATAAAATTCATAAAGAAATTCTCACTAATTTTTACTTACACAACTATGAAATATTATTTGCTTTTTAGAATAGGATGTGGAAAGTTAAGATCAATACATTGTATTGCATTTTATTGCTCTTTGTAAAGAAAAGTGGAAATGCACAGTGGCTTTGACTTGACCAAGTAAATTTTGTTTCAATTGTGCTATTTATTGCATTTGAAGATTTTATGTTTGTATGTAACAATGTCCAATGCTTTATTGCATATATAATTTAAAATTACTGAGTGTAATGCAACAATAGCCTAAAATCATAATTTAAATTATTGAAAAAAAGGTACAACAAGAATGTGATCGAATAGAAACCCACATTTTTTGAATTTTAAGCATCCTTTGAAAATTCCATACTTGTGTTATTCTAATTAATTATAAACTACATTACTGGTACCATTACGGTGTTTATAGAACTGTTTTCAAAATTTTGTAAGATTTGTTTTTGTACATATTTTAATGTGATAAAGTTTAAAATATACACTATTAATGATTGATCAACACATCCATCAAAGCGAAAAATTAGTTAATCCCTTAAGCACCAAAGTCCGTATAAGGACAAAATGGATTTTGGGCAAGCTTCTACTATTTGGATTTTTTAACCAATCATTTGTTTATACTTGTTTACAAAATGGGGTTTTATAAGGCTATGCGGGGCAGCTTTTTATATATTAAAATCAAACTTACAATTCAATTGTTATGGGGGATTATGTGGGAATTTTGTTTGGAGGGGCAAGCCAAGCATGCTATTTTTTCTTAACTTATCTGGAGGGCAACTAATGAAGGTATGACCTTGAGGTGGAGAGTGTTCAAAGTAGTAGTGTACTAGATAAATATATTATTGTATTAGATAAATACTTTTATTTTTGAATTGCAATACCAACAAAAGATTTGATTTTCATTTCATCTTCTTTTATTGTGATGGTCAATAAATCTAAAATCCTCCAATCTATAGCTTGGATTTTCATTTTCTCAAAAAGATCCTTTGAAAATTTGGTTTGCAAAAAACCTCAATGAAGTGTAAATTTCAAGCACATGTTTGCAATGCAAATCCATGTAGGGTGTGTTCCATGTCTTTTTTGGTCATGATAGCTTGTGGAAATATGAGTAACATGATTTTGAGTGAACAAATCTCTTTAGCATAGTGCAAAAATGTTAACAACATGTGGTCAAAGAAACTTGAAAATTTTGGGTAAAAGTAAAAAAAAAAAAAAACTTTCACATTAACTATAAATGATTACATTTCTCACCCCGTATAATCAGATTTTACAAAACTTTCACTTTGTCTTTTTGCATAATCTAATACAAGATCCTATAGTTAGATTTTTTTACAAAATATAAAAAATTGTTTCCTTTATTAAATGTCTAGAAATATCACTTTTTATTGGTTTTTGAGGAGTAATGGGCTTGGTCCTTTAAGGGGGACAACGCTATTTGAATTTGTGAGCGTAAAATGGTGAGCCTCTAAGCGGTGAGCCAAGATTTTGTTGGCAAGAATCAATTTTTGATCTCAAAATCAATGAAAAAACTATTAAAAAAGGCAACTTTTTCAAAGATAAAAGTTTAAAATGCACAACAATAGGGCCCTATGCACATGGTTATAGGTGAAATTGATTATTTTGACAAAAAATCTAGGCTAACTGCTCATGGATCCCCACTCATGAAATAGCATTCCCCTGTATGGATTAGGGAAAAGCGGTTAAAAATAAAGTGATTTTTTTGTTCTCAAAAGTGACACTTAATTCCCTTGGATTGAATATTGAGAGTGTTTTTTTATAAATGAAGATGATTAGACAGTGAGTTGAATTAGTTAATTTTATACTTCAAAAAGATATGGTTTGACAAGTTCTAATATTATAATATATTGAAATATACAAATGAAATCTAAAAACAATATACTACAATCATAGTAGTTGTGAATTTATATTATGACCCTTTGACTTGGTTTTGAAATTAGTGTTTTCTTTAATACATAAACTCAAAACCAAACTTATCATAAATTCAAGAAATAATGATAATGATATACTTCTAGTAATGAAAAATGTACATGTGCATTAGTACCTTGGTCAAAATTCTCAAGAACAAGTAGAAGAAATTTAAAAATTTAGGAATGCAACTAAATGCCTTATGATGTAATGCCACTAATAAAAAATAATCTACATTTAGATTTGATTTTATAAGTTAGCAAGATTATTGACAAGACCCAATTAAATGACTATTACCATTTGTAATTGAATAGAAATGGAATTATGTATAATTCCTCATGGTAGCTTATTACCTTCCACTTTGCAAACATATAAATGTATTTATATGTAGTTATATCAGCTTAATCTTAAGGTAGATTAGTTTTATTATTAAAGAAAGATCTTCATAATTTTATGCAATTTAGTTGTAAATTGCTAATGGGACACCCCCTCTTAGCATGAAAATGTGATTTTTAATGCTGATTTTGCTGATTTTTTTATTTGAATCAAAAGGTTTTCTTCACCTTTGTCATTCTAAGGCTATATTGAAGAAAAAAAAGGTGTGCTTAAATTTCAAATTAAAATATAAGACTTTTGAGTTATATAAAGCAAAAAACATATCAAAAAATACTCGAAAAAATAATATTGGTGCAATAGTATTTCATTTTTTTTGTATTTGTCATGATTTCTTTCAAGGAGGTGATAATGTTGTGATTGAATGAATGATGAACCACTTAATAAATCAAGAATAACACTAAATTATCAAATTTCATGCTCAAAGGGGTGTCCCGTTAGCAATTTAGATATTACTATAGTAATTCCCTATATATATAGCATTGCTTTTGTTTATGATATCTTCCTTCCAAACTACCTAATCAAACTCTGTCTTTAATTCATCAAGCAACTACACTAGAATGTACTATTGATTTGTGTTCTTCCGAAATTTTTTGTTGAAATTATGAGTCTCCAAAGCTCATTCAAAAGGGATGATTTTTATGACTCAGATATACAGATGTAAAGACATGGCACGCACATGTAAAGCACTAAAAGTACACACATAGACGTGAAGATGTGGCATGCATGTATGTAATCATGTGGTGGTTATGCATGATCATGTGACATGATACACTTGCATTCGATTTAATGGCAATCATGCTTATCATTGTTTTTTTGCTCAATCTTTGAAATGTTGTTTTCAATGCTTTGTATAGCGTTTAAAAAACATAACTTCAATGTGACACAATTTGTGTTTTCGTTAATTCACTTCAAAACATTTTTTATAAAAAAATGAACCAAGCTTAGTTGTGGTGCCGACGACAACATTTCATTTCATGTTTTAAAGCAAGTTTTTATTACCTTGGTTACATATCTACAGTCATGTTTGCAAAAATGTTAAGGGTTTGTGAAAAGGGACTGTGGAAAAAAACTCATGAGAATGATAAATTTCTACTTGGGGCATGTACAATTGCAATTAATTGCTTAGCTTAACTTCTAAAGGACTACTATCCCCTTGGGGACAAATGGGACTTTGAGCATGTACCTCTAGCTTAACCAATTTTTATAAATTTTTTGAAGATTTTGAGGAAGGTGGGGAATTCAAGGATGTACGCACACATTTATTTTTTTCTTCATTCCAACATTTATTGAAGAAGTTATGCAAGAATTTTAGGAAAACGGGAGAGGGCAGGCAGTCCAAAAAGTTTTTTTTAAAATGGCATTATTTTGAAATAAAAATCCAAAATTGGTTCTTTGGATTTATGCATATCTGGGAAGTTTTTAATCATTCAATATTGATTGATGAGATGAAATTTATGAGAAGTTTTAGTTTGCGGGGAGGTATGGGACTCCCAAACCTCCATTCCTTTTGCCCCTTGTAAAAGTTGGTGCTTTACTTTTTTGAGCTTTTTTTGTTTTTGTTTTTTGAATTTTTTTTCCAAGTTGTAGTAGACTAAGATTCCTTGGTTCTTGCCATTTGGATCAAAGTAATTTAGATTTATAAATTTTACCTCCAATTTTGCCAAGTGTACATGTAGATTTCATGGCCTTACAACATTGCAAGATTTTATAAAGTATGATCCACACCCCCAATTCCTCTAAAAATTCTCCTAACTTGATCTTCTATATGGGAAAAATAAACCTTGACTTTGTGTAGAGCATTTTTTTTTGCTATAGGAGCAGTCAAAGACTTTTGAAATTTTTGGGCAATAGGGAAAAAAACGTTCTTTTGCACTTCAGATGTCAATATCTCACTTCTCTACATCTAGAATGAGGTGGGTTTTTTTTCGGCACAAAAAAAACAATTTTTCTACTTCTCTATTCATTGCCTTTGAAGTGATAGTTTTAAGTGACATTCACATAAAAAAGGGTTTGCGTGTTAAGGAGTTAATGAAGCAAGCCCCAAGAAACAAGGAAATAATATTTGGAGTGTGCTTGTCTACCCCTAAATTGTTAGCAATTTCCAATGATCCAATTGCCCCCTACACCCATTGTTGCATATCTATGCTTATCCATTCTTACCCAACTTTGTATCAACCTTCACAAGTTATTCCTAAATTTTACGCACTTAAATTCATTGAAAACATATTCACAATATGCAGCCAACTAAAATCCTCCCTATGTGGAGAAGAAGAGGATTCACAACCCACCAACATTTCCCTCTCAAAACCTATTAAAAAATTTCTTTTGGATTATTATCCTTCACTTTCAAACTCCAACTAACTTTTTGGCCATTTCCTTTTACTTGCTTTCAATCACATACCAGTTCCCATCATTGCTTCAACACTAGAACACTAAACCCCCGAACATGTATTTTGTAAATGTATTGATTGACTTTGACCTCTTATTACTCTTGTAGATAAACTCAAATGCAATTTTTGGAAGTCTTATTAACACAAGTCTCCCTTGCCCGCACTTTGCGCAATCTCATTTGCTTTATTTTCTCTCTTTTTGCTATTTGTCTTGATCGACTTATTCATCTCTATGCCTTCCATTTTCATCTCCCTTTCCCTACCTTTTCCTCTCCCTCTCCTCTTCAAATTTTTGATAACTTTTCACCTTCCTTTTCCTTGCCTTTTCCTCTCCCTCCCCAATTCTTTAATAAAGAATTTCAAATTTATTGTGACAAACAAACTCTTTGATATTTTATGATATAAAGAATTTGAAAAGTAGAGTTCATTGACAATAGTCACATCTACCACATAAATTTGCTTGGTTACACATGAGCCCACCTACAGGGTGGACGGACTGCAGCTTTCATTATCCTCCCATCTACAACGACACTTGCTAAGTTACTGCAGTTACCTGGAGAGGGGACATGCTCTTTCTAGTAAACTTTTCGTTTTAACTAACTCTCTTTTGAATTTCATTGGTTACAGTCCGGTATTTCCCATTCTCAACGAAACATACAAGTGAATGAAACTGCCTACATTTGTATTATAGTTACACCAAATAGAGCACTTAGGTTGTCCCATACTAATTTCTATGCATATTACATTATTTAAATATTTACCAAGACCACAACAATTTTATCAATAATTATTGTGATAAATAATGGAGGAGGTAAGCAGAGGTTGGGACATTGGGCACATCAACAAGTGTCAAAGTCAAGGAATGGGGAAGCTGGAACTTTAAACATAACTAGGAGTTATTGTAGCATAGAGAGAGTTGTATACCCCTCCATGTGGCCAAGGGTGAGTCACAAGATAACTTTGTCAAGGAAAGACGATCTAATAGTTAAGGTAATCTAAATGCACTATTTTGTTGTAGATTTCTTTGAAAGTTTGTTTCAAATTTTAAATCAGTTTTTATTTTTTTATATTTTTGCCATTTCAACTAGTTGACTTTGTATAAATAGGGAAATATGTTCACGTATTATTCTACGTACATCTCCAAACCCAGCCAGTATGTTGGGAACAGACACACTGTTTCACTTTCACCCTCACCAGGAGGTAATTTCCAGGGACCCCCTGTCACACCAGTATGCTGCAAGCCCAAGTGTGTATTTTTTTGTTGCTAAACCAGTGGCTGAGAGAGAGCTCCAGCTCGGCAATGCAGGCTTTTACATATTTAAAGTCTTTGGAAAAAGCTCAAAAGCCCAAAAGCCTAAAAAGGGCGGACGTGGACATTCCCTCAAGCACATTGCTACTTGCTAATCTCACTGATTAACTTACATAGCCAGGAATCCTCCCTCACTGAAGAAAGGTGTCAAAACCAAAGGCAAGGAGGCAGGCAGGCAGGGGAATGCAGCTCCAAATAGGTTTGTAGTTTGTACAGAACCATCACTGGAATTTAAATCCATTATACTCCCATGATCTTGTAATTGATTCTCAAGGGTATGATACCCAATTCTTATATGCATGCTTCCAATAAAAATATCTGGAATTTAGGTGCAGTGTGAACGGGGTCAGCCTTCCAACAGGCTTTTTCGCCTTCGTGCGTCAGACCAAAGACACTGTTAGTACATTCGCGGACTTCTAAAATCTACGTTTCGTAGAATGTTCACCCTCTCCTTGTCTCTTACAACGTAACTGGCTCCATCTGAAGATTTGAGAATTTACTAGTTTTTGAAGATTACTCGGCATTTTCAGGAGCCTCGTGTTCGCTGGGAGTGACGATGGAGACGAAGCTTTATGTAAATCTATAAAAGAACTAGATTGTGTGGAAAAAGAATGAAGCGGGTGAAGATGAAGCAAATAGAATCTGCGCAGGACGTAGATTTCAAATCGGGAGAACCAAGGAGAGGGTCGTGATGAGGGAAAAATACCTGCAACTCGCCCGTGGTGAGCGCCTGTCGTGATGGTGTGTGCTGTGCCGCGCACTTTGTTGCTGTTGTTGTTGTTACACAAGTTGTGCGCGTAATTTTCTCCCGTGCCGGCTTTGATTTGACGGTCTTAACCTCACCACGGCATGCAGTTAGCTACGGACGAGAGAATCAGACTCCTGGAGCCTCTGGCATTTTTTCCCCGCCTTTTTTTTACCGTATGGTGAAGGAGCGAGCTGGAAAAAGTGGTCCGCATGACGATGATGCTTGTTTGCGGTACTTGTGATGGTTGCTTTGCGCCTTCGATGGCGCGCTCGATGTGCAGTGGTGCTGCAAACTCTGTTTAAGAAGCGTTGAGGCCGCCGTACTTTAGAAGAATTTTTGTTCGGATTTTTACGTACGGTGGTGGCAGTTTGGATGTGTGTGTGTTTTAATCGGGATTGCGGAGTTGTTAGGGTTTAGTGATCGTGGTTTAAGTCCTGGAGAGTTTCAAATTTCGTTTTGGAGGCAGGTGAGCGAGAGTCGCTCTTGATGCTGAGAATTGGAAATGTTTGAGCCTCGGGAGTTGCTGCGGGCATCGTATGTGGCATGCTCGTTTCTGCATTGGCGTCCTCCTGATGTGCTGGTGCCCGGTGGATGAATGCGGTGGTGCCGACAGGAGTCTTGTTTCTTTCTAGTGGCAGAATTGGAATTTAAGTTCGGAGACGTCGACATCTGGTAGCGGTATTTTATTATGCTATTTTCTTCGTAGAAGCAGGACTAAGTTAGTCAAGTGTAGAATTAGGATTTTATCTGGAGCTGAGCGAGGGGGTGAAATGGTTAGACCGTTGAGAGGCCATGGTCGTCAGAAATTTTGGTCTCCATAGTCGACATCGGACTATGGACACCATGGGCCCCGGGAGAGGACACTCGTTGGGAGGTCCGTCTGGTCCCACCGGCGAGGAGGTTGATGTCGCTGGGAGGCTTCTGGTGGAGGACGCCGATCAGTCGCAAACTGTCGCCGATGAAGCTGCCCTTCGACTCGGCCGTGCTTCTTATCTCTGTGACTTGCGCCATGATGCCGATCAGACTGCCACTGATGCCGCGCCCGTGGTCGAACCCGGGGTTGTGTCGCGATGGCGGATGAAGGACCGAGTAAGTGTCTCGAAATCAGCTCTTTCCTCATGCAGACTCTCACTTTACTCGCATTGCGCTTGCATCTCGATGTTCATGTTCAGCATCGCCAATTGCCCGTTTGAGTGACAATGACGAACATCTATTGTGTCATCCGACAAGGATCTAAAACTTCTGTCACTTCCATGTCTCTATTTGCCGTTCATGCAGAAGCATGTCTTACACGACAGGCTTTCCATGAAATCCGTATTTAAACCTAATGCCAATTTGAATTGCGAGTTTTCTAATTTAATGCCCTGCTTAGTAGTCGTGGTTGTGCATCCACATTTCTTTGTTACGACCTTTTCTAAGACGGCATTCTAGAATTACTGCAAGCTTGCCACTCTCTCACTGACTGTAGCACGGTAAACTCACCTTCAAATAATTTCATAATGAATAAATTGCGACCCCAGGCGTTAAGATTAAAGAGGTTTGGGTGTAATCGGGGTAGGTTTCGACTTGTACCCCCTTGAACATTCTCTAAAACTCTTTCGAGCAATGGGAAACCTAAGGTAGGATGAAGATATCATATCCTGTTTAATAATTTCATGTGACACTAATCATGAGAATAACTTGCATCACTTGAACGCAGGATTGGCCGGGTACAGAATTGGTAATGGGCTGGTGCACCTTGAATCTGGACTTCTTATGCTTAGAAATAAGTCTCATCCTACCGGACAACTAAATTTTTCTATCACCCTTTCTTTAAATTGTGAAACGGAGCTGTTTTTGAGGTTTTTTATTATTGGAGCAACTTTTACGAGATTAGGAGTTCTTATTTTTCTGTAGTTGTAGGTCTATCTTGCTGACTGCATGAGTAAGAAGGCGTCTCAGGCATTTTGCGTACTGGATATTGTGTTCCTCAGCTTCAACTTATATCACAAGCTAGCTAGATCTAGCTGTGGAGGTGTGGTTGCTATGGAACAAAGTATAGTGACCGTTGCTTTAATATTGTTCCTGGACTCATTTGAAATACTTAACAAAGTTTAGCAGTATGGAGCTTATGACAGTAA
This sequence comes from Ulota crispa, assembly GCA_963920765.1. Lineage (NCBI taxonomy): Eukaryota > Viridiplantae > Streptophyta > Bryopsida > Orthotrichales > Orthotrichaceae > Ulota > Ulota crispa. The sequence goes on along the minus strand of OY987250.1, from coordinate 6,609,399 downwards.
CTTTCTTCTGGCCTTGTGCTAATGGCAGATGAAAACAGGATACGTGGCGCTGGCTTTATGTTTGAATATTGGTGTGGATCCTCCAGATGTAATCAAAATATCTCCATGTGCTCGCAAGGAATGCTGGATAGGTACGACATGGAAGCACTCAATTCAATGTAGTTATTGATGAAAGGGTTAGAGTTCTGGTACTCTTCATCATGTGGGAGTAGTATTTTCTCCAGGTTACGAGCACGGTGTGCGCTTTCCTGGTCGTTGATATGTTCTCCTTGAAGCACATATGTCGGTGGATCATTCATTGTTTGCTTCATTTCGGTGGAGGATACACTCAGCTTTTTGTGTGTGTGTGTCTTTTTTTGTTTTGTTTTTCCAGATCCACTCTCTACAACACCCTCGAAAGCCCTGGATGCGATTGGAAAAAGTTTGCAAGCACAATATGAGCGATGGCAGCCTAGGGTAAGAATAGTGCGTAATTTTAGTTTTAGTTTACGTACGTTTTGTTTCAGATATCTTCAGCTATACTTACCTTGACATTTGGTGTTGAGGCGTTAGTCACAATTTTAGAGATTTTTGCACCCGATCTTTTTTACTTTCCGGCCACTTTCACTGACAAGTTGAAATTCTCTCTGCTCATTTTTTGTTTGTTTTTTGCACAGGCAAAGTATAAAATCTGTCTGGACCCAACGGTAGACGAAGTGAAGAAGTTATGTATACACTGTCGGAAAAGTGCCAAAAATGAGAGAGTGCTGTTCCACTACAATGGGCATGGTGTGCCAAGACCTACAACGAATGGCGAGCTTTGGCTATTTAACAAGGTTCGAATGCTTTGTAATCAAATTGTGTAGGATAATCTGGTAATAATTTATTTTCCTGTGGGCTTTATAATCCGTTTTTTTCGTCTATCGAACCAGCGATATCCTCGTGCACTTACAACGGTCCTGCACACTACTAGGTCCATTTGTCAGATCGTTCGCATATTTTGAAACCTGGCCCTTTTTGGAGCAATATTTTAATGCCTGTTCGAGAGGTTTAATGACCCGATCCTTCTTTATTGAAGGATTATTGATCGCTATCTAGGGAGAGGAACGTGGCATATCTAAAGTATGTGTTGCTGTCAATTGCCTCTGTAATATGGCCTGTCGCCTTCCAAATCTCTGCGGCTGTAAGTTCTTCCTGGGAATATGCTGAAGAGATAGACTGTCATGCTGTTTATTTAAAAAACTATATGCCTTTTTAATTTTCTTGGTGAAACAAATGTAACACAGATTCCAGTCGCAACTGAACACGGTACAGTATATGTTATTCCGAAACCGGGCGAGGTAAACTGGCTGGCAAAGATTTAATCTCTATTCTGAACTTATCCTTCACCTTACCTGTCATGAGCAGTTAACAAAGGTTAATAATAAAACACCCCGCACCTAGGTTTACTACGATTCTATTTGACCTGCAATTCCTTTTTCATTAAAGACAATCCACGTTTTATTTCATGCTGTTGACTTTAGCGTGTCATTTTCTGTGCAGCACTTCACCCAGTACATACCTCTGTCTGTCTACGAGTTGGAATCCTGTCTTGGAAACCCATCAATCTATGTGTTTGATTGCTCTGCAGCAGGCATGATTGTGAATGCATTTTGTGAGGTACGTGCATCTTTCAGAAATTGTACAGCAGGATGTGAAATAAGAGTCGCATCTTGTTTAATAGTTCAGATTTGTTTTGATTGACTTCACACTTTGTGAGTGTTTTTTAACTTTTTGTTTCTTACTTATTACTGTACATTTGCAGCGGCCAGATTGGGGTGCTGGAGGTACATCTTCAATGCCTTCTACTCCTACTGCCATGAGGGACTGTATATTGTTGGCTGCGTGTGGGGCGTACGAAACACTTCCGCAAAATTCGGAGATGCCAGCTGATGTCTTTACTGCGTGTCTCACGACTCCCATTAAAATTGCATTGCGATGGTAATTCTGCTTTTCATTGAAGTGGAGAAACCTCCTCTCTAAGGATGTATGTTTCTGCATTTACATCGTTAGTACTATCTTAGTTCTCACTATTTGGAGTGGATTTGCGTTATCATAAATTACATGCAGTGTGGATGGTCTACTCTGAAGATGGGTCGTATTCCCTTTTTTCTTGCTGCGTAATGGACACGACAGGTTACTGTTGAAATTTTGATTGAGTCTACTTGGTTTAATTGTTGAACATGACTATTGTGCATACAGCCCAATAGTATCGTCTACAATGATATCTACAGTTTAAAGATTTCAGAAATATCTTTTTCAGGTTTTGCCCGCGGTCGTTACTCAATCTTCATCCCGATCTAATTGACCAGATTCCTGGGCGTCAGAATGATAGAAAAACACCACTGGGCGAACTCAATTGGATTTTCACGGCTATTACAGATACTATAGCTTGGAATGTACTCCCTCGAGGTGAGACGTCCATAATCTCCTCCTTGGAAGTTAGTGTTACCTTCACGCACACTTGTGAGACGTCGCGCTAAGAGGGGATGGGGGCAGTTGAAGTGAGAGTAGGAATTCTTACGGTGAGTTTTGCACTATTGCTTTGTGTTGTTATTTAGACTTAGATGGCACTATTACAAGATATGTGATGTAGATTACTGTACAGCATTTATATGCAGCAAGTCATCAATCAGCTGGCGCAAGCCACATCATCAAGTGCCTTATCTTGTGTATTGGGATGATTAGACCTCTTCCAGCGACTGTTCCGGCAGGATCTTCTTGTGGCAAGTTTATTCCGGAATTTCCTGCTGGCGGAGCGTGTGATGAGGGATGCCAACTGCTGTCCGCAGTCGTTTCCTCGCTTGCCACCTACACATCAGCACTCTATGTGGTACGTATTGAGCTTACTAAAGCAAATTTCAGTATTATCACAATCATCATTAAGTCTTGCATCGTATCTTCTGTAATTATCACTGTTAGTCTCAATTTTCGATGCTTATTTTGTGCAGTAAGTGAGGTATTGGATATTTTGGGCAGGAACCTTCTTCTTTTGAAGTGATGAAGTTCTTTGTTGTACACGGAATGTCACGAAAGTCATGTGTGCATGGCAAATTTCACTGGATTGTTCCCAGGTATTGATCCTTTGAATGAGCGTTGTTTCCAGGCATGCTTGGGATATGGCGGCGGAAATATGTCTCTCTCAGCTTCCAGTTTTGTTAAGCGACCCAGCCGCAGAATTTCAGGTACTTCTGTTATGTAGTCCACGAGGTTGAAAGTCGAAGAGGGGACTTTTTGAGACTTGCAAACGATCTTGCATATTCGCATTATGAGTTTTTCAGTTAAGTAGTTGGCAGGAATTGGTGATCTGCATCGATGCGACTGTGGGGTTCCTTTAACTATGTATTGTTCTACTCGAAAAGTTTTGTCTTCACTCAGGTTTTTTTCGTCTGATCTAGAAATGCTGCCTCTGACCTCAAATCTTGAGCTTAGTGTTTACTCATTTCCACGCATCTGCAGCCAAGTCCTTTCTTTACGGAACAGCTGACAGCATTTGAAGTGTGGTTAGAGCATGGTTCGGAAAGGAAGAAACCACCAGAACAGCTTCCCATAGTCCTACAGGTAAGCTTTATTTTATTTTCTGTTTCTTTTTCGTCTCTCTCTTATTCATATTCTCATTGTGCTGCGCTTGGTTTTTATGACTGGTTGGGAAATCTGCCATCTTTATCATTCAAGTGATTTGAGCCACATTGAAGCACATGATGAAATTTATCTCGCTTGATGTGTCCTGGAGCAAGCAGGTTCTTTTGAGCCAGTCACACAGGTTCCGGGCACTTGTACTGTTGGGTCGGTTTCTGGACATGGGGGCCTGGGCTGTTGATTTGGTAAGTTTCTTGACTTTGTATTTGAAGTTAGAGCATTTTGACAGTGTATGAATCATTCTGCAATACAAACAAGTTATTAGTGTTGGAAAATGTCCGTATATGCAATTATTGCAGGCCTGTGGTGATTTCGTCTGTACAGATGTGAAAGATCACCGTTTTACAGGGTAATGGAGTTTCCTGTGTTGTATGGCTTCCTGAATCTTGGTTTAGTTGCGCCAAGGTGCATGCGAATGTGATGTTATTGTCTATGGCCACATTTTGATTCATTTTTTTAACATTGTAACCTTGTTCTTTTTTAATTGGCACACTGATTTGAGATTTGTCTGTGGCCAGGCACTGTCAGTGGGAATTTTCCCCTACGTTCTTAAGTTGCTACAAACCACGGCTTCTGATTTGCGGCAGATCCTTGTATTCATCTGGACGAAAATCCTAGCCCTGGATAAGGTATCCTTCTTGTCCATTAATGGGATGCTGATGTGCATCTTTGTTTGCAATGGAAGATTGCATGAAAACCTGCAGTACGGCATATTCTTGGCCTAAGTGACCGAGTGATCTGTCTTCGGCGGTTCGAATCGAATGTCTTTTGAGTATCTTAATACACGCTCCGAGTGATATTTCTTGGATGTGTAATATCAGCATTCCTGAATGTATTTGGAGCAGAGCTTGTCTCTATCTAAAATTGTTGGCGACTGGCAAGATCGCGGTCATATTTTAAAGTGGTGTCCTGTCGTCCCGAATCCGCTTCTTGGCAATTTTATGTGCGTTTGTAGGTTGCTCATTTTTCTAATTCTTACCCATCTTATCCATCTTCGCTCATTTGGTTATGTGAACTATGAGTATCTTTTGGGTCGTCTAACCCCCTTGAGCTTCTGAGCATGAGAATTCTGAACTGGTTTTTCCTCATTTTGTTGTTGCAGTCATGCCAAGTTGATTTAGTCAAAGATGGTGGCCATGCGTACTTCATCCAATTCCTGAAGAGTCCTGATATCCATCCTGAGCAGCGTGCAATGGCTGCGTTCGTCCTTGCAGTCATCGTAGATGGGCATCCCCGGGGCCAGGACGCATGTATCTACGCTAAGCCTGGACTGGTCGGCATATGTCTCTCTCACATACAAGAATCTATGAATGTTCCCGAGGGACAGCCGGAGCCCCTACTCTTGCAGTGGTTATGTCTGTGCTTAGGAAAGCTTTGGGATGGTGCTTCAGATGGAGTTGGTTTAGCCCTTCAGGACAATGCACCTGCAATTCTTGGAGCAGTTCTATCTCAGCCACAACCTGAGGTGGGCACATGAAATGAAAATTATGTATGTATTTCGTTTCATGTATATCAAGCTTAATCACTTCGTATGAATGTTACATAAGGTTTCCATATGGTCTTTAAACCTTTGTCGGATTGCTGAAATGCATATCGGTGAAGTTTCTTTTGGCTTGAATTCGGGAACCTATGAATGATTTTATTTTACTCGGTGAATTCTGAGCAATCTACACGTATATTGCGATAGAAAGTGCTGATGTATCTTTCCATCATAGGTTCGTGCTGCTGCCACCTATGCACTAGGAACTCTTGTCAACGTGGGATCAGATCTGCCTCCCCGTAACGGAGGATCTGATGATGGTCTAGACGAAGCGACTGAATTTGCAGAGCAAGAGATAGCTCGTTGTCTGCTGAAAGTTCTTTCCGATGGGAGTCCGCTTGTGAGAGCAGAACTTGCTATAGGTATGAATCTGTTTTTTTATGATATACTGGACTGATGTTATAAAGCTTGGCTTCATATATCAGTTTTTTGTAGAATTTTGTATAAGCGTACTATCTCTGTGAACTTAAACAATAGCAGCCAGTCTGCCTGGTCAATGTGCGGTTCGGTTCTGTTATACTTCTTGCACTTACAGTAAGTGACTTTTGTCCAATTGTCAATTTGCAGCGTTGGCACGTCTAGCTACCTCCCACAACGGAATGTTTCGTTTAGCTGCCGCTGCTTATTTAAAACCACCATCGCATTCAACAGTTGTGCCAGCTTCTGGAGCAGGACTCAAAAGTCCAGGAGGCAACTCTTCTTCAACTGCGGTTATTGTTGGTTCGATTCCAGATGCTGATCAGGGACTACAGACAATGGATGGAGGGACTCCCATTCAACCCGGACTTCGAGTTGTTTCCAGCACTGGTTCTTTGGAAGCCTTGGCTGGTATTTGTCGTATTACACTTTTGTGGACTCTTGTTTTGTCATTTAATGTTCCTGTGTCAACCTGATACTAGTGCACACCAACTGCATCTTCACTTTTCTGTTTTATGCAAAATTGCGAGCTGGCGGGGTATGGAATACTACCTTATTCATACTTATCTTTAGGTTCTGCAGGTACATCTCCCTTGTCTGGTAACCAGTTTCTTGGAGAATCTGCCGGAGGACCCACCAATGTAGGCAGCCGATCTTGGAAACGCTCTGAAGATGGAAATGTCTATGTACAATGCGTCACTGCTGTCTATACCTTGGCTAGGGATCCATTCCCCCGGGTGGCATGTTTAGGTCGACAAGTTTTGCGAATTATGGGGGTTGAGTCGGCTCAAATTCTGACTCCTGTACGAAGTAAATCTGGTAGCCATCAACGGAATTCTTCTGTGCCTGCTTTGCCTCCCAGTCCCTCCATAGCTGGTGTCCTGCATCGGTCCACATCTTGGGTTGCTTCCACTTCGGGTGAGTACATTTTTACCTTGCTAACTGAATTGAATGAGATCTGATAAAACTTCCGTACCTTTTCTTCATCATATGTTCGTCTTATTGTTGGATCGTAAGGCTTTACTAGTTAGAGGGACGTGCAAATAGCAAGGCATAGAGAACTAAAGTTAACTTTTGATTCGGGCCAGTCCTCACACTTGGGATGCTAGCCTTGTACAGGTGCTTACTCTCGTATTGAGTTGTCCCTCTCGGAAACAATGAATTATTTTATCAGTTGCCCGAATCAATCTTGTGCAGAAACGAGCATAGTTAAGTGAAGATTTCCTCAACTAGTATTACGGTTTGAAGTGTAGAGTAAACGAATCGTTGGCATGATACAGGGAATCTTGCTAGTACCTGGCGTACCCCACCTCCTAGCCCTCCTGCTCGTCAGGCATACCTGACCGGTACTCCTGGTAGTTTAAGGCGGGCGGCATCCATGGACATATCTGTAGCATTGAATACACCGGTGAGAATATCTGGAGAGATTGGTGTACGGGCATTGTCTCCTGGCACCGGAAATGCACATCCTGGTCTCCCTGACGCTGTAGGGATGCCAGCCATAAATCTTCAGTCAGCTGCTCCTGCCTCTCCGTTGCCGGAATCAACATTTTACAAGTGGAGTTGCGGGCACTTCTCCCGACCTCTTTTGGAACCTGTTCATGATGACGAAGAAGAGAATTTTGCTCGCCGCGAAAGAAGAGAAAGAGAGGCGCTCAACGGGATTGCTACGTGCCAGCGACTGAGTGAGTGATTATACATGCAATCGCTCAAATAATTTAGATGTTTGTTTGAATCAGTTTACGCATTAGTTGATGCACAGACTTGATTTCTGAAACTCCTTACATTGGTACGCGTAGATACGATTTGTCGCTTTGAAGCTCTATGACGATGACTGGTGAAGTAAGCTTCATGCGTAAGAGCATAAGTCTGCTTTGTATCATTTCGTTTGACTATTGTGGCGTATATTCAAATTTTGCAGCTGTGAGCAAGGTTAGCGACCAGATTGCAAGTTGGGATACGGGGTCTGAGATGGGAACAAAAGCAGTACTTTTGCATCCATTTAAGCCTCTTGTCTGTATTGCTGATGATAAAGAAACTATCAGGTATCAATTCTATTGGTATATGAGTAACTATTTTCTCGTTTCACCGAGTTATGAGGGGCTTAGTACTAGCGGTATTTTGCTAAATTGAAGACTGGTTGCAGGATCTGGGATTATGAAGAAGCTGCAGTTGTGAACACTTTTGATAACCACAATACTCCTGACAAAGGGGTCTCCAAGCTCTGTCTGATCAACGAACTGGATGATAGTCTTCTCCTGGTCGCCTCAAGTGAGTTACTCATAGCTTTTAAAAGTGTTGGGTCTTGTTTTTTTAACTTTCACCTGGTTACTTGAGGTTCTGAGTTGTGTAGGTCACATGTCAGGCTACTTCATAACCTACTAGCATCTTTTTATATAATTATTTGTAAAATGTTTTTTATTTTCGGGTCTCCATTCATGTTTGTTTCACTGTTAATAACCGAATTTTCTCTTCTGCTCTTATCGGGGCTGGTTTGCTTCATTAAGTATACGAATGTTAGAATTGTTCGTTTTAGAACAATTTAGGTGTCAGTCCTAGTGTTGCTAAGCTGTACTCTGCTAAACTGACTACGTTTGTTTCCCCTTTTTGGAACAGGTGATGGTAGTGTGCGGGTTTGGAGAGACTACACACAAACGGACAATCACCGCCTGGCAACTTCGTGGCAGTCTGTCCAAGGCCGCAAGCCTGGTTCTCGAAGCATTAGTGCTGTTGTAGATTGGCATCAGTTGTCAGGATATCTGGTAAGACAGCTTTTCCGTTTGCTTCTTTTTGACGAACAGACGAAATTGATAGTTGTTTTCGAGTCTCATGTTTCAGCAGTTGAATTTCATGCAAAGCAATTTCCTGTTGGTCACACGTGTAACATTGCACCTGTGTTGTGCAGTATGCATCAGGTCAAATCTCGTGGATTATGGTTTGGGATCTTGATCGAGAGCAGCTCATCTCAAGCATTCTCTCTCATTCAGATAGTTATGTATCTGCTATGGTATGTCCATTGAGATGGTCTTATCGATCTGCGTCATGTTTATGATTGATTTAATTATTTGTACGTTGAATTCCAAATACTCTCGTATCGAGGTTATGTGTTTGTGTTTCTAGGCTCTCAACCTCTAGGCTACCTGAACACTATTCAGCAATAAGTCATATGAGATCTTGTGCAATTCAACAGCCGGTTTCTACGATACTTATCTGCATTGTCTGGTTGTACCTTTCCTTAGTGTTAGACTAATTATAGACATCACTGCCGGAGCCAGTTCAGAGACACTCAATATCATTGTTCTTAGTATCCAGAGCTGTTTTGTCTGCTTGTGTTTCTCATTGTGGTTTGTTTAGTACTTGGAACAATGGCTTAAATGCTGGCAATATATCGTCTTGTATCTCTTGGCAGGCGGCTTGTCAAACACATAATGCTCACGTGGTTTCTGGATGTGGAGACGGTTCTGTACGGCTTTATGATATTCGGTCTCGAGAAATGTAGGTTCTTTTGACTTTCACACCTAGGGCATAGAACTTGTTACGTTCTGTCTGGTTTCATTGACGTAGATTGGGATCAGTCTAAATTATGAACTATGTATCCAACTTCAATTTTTTACATGAAATGATGCTGTTCTCTTATTTATAGAAGGATCTCTTGGATTCATGTTTTTGTCAAAGAAATCTAGCCTTTAACTGTTCAGAAGTGCATATTAGATTCGTGTGTGCTCTCTCAGTTTCTGTCATCACTTTTGTTATTTGACTTGAAATTGGTCATGTTGTAACCAGGCTGGTGTGTGCAATGAAGCCTCATTCTCAGAAGGTAGTGGGTCTCGACTTCCAGCCCGGAACAGATTTTTCAAAGGTTTTTTTCTTACTTCCTTCCTCGCTCCTTCATTTGTATTTGTGTCAAATAAAATCGAGTTCTATATCATGAACTTAATTACTTCCTTTTCTGCAATGTCGCACCATAGGGCTGCGTGGGCTACAAGTTTTAGAGAGACTATAGCAGGCACTAATGGGGGGGTTTGCTGCTCTTGCCGATAATGTTTAATCTTGTCTGAGACGTAATCTTCCGCACAAGGGCAATCATGATTTATGTGCTTAACTTAGAATTGTTTGGAGAAGCCACTGCTAGTTATTTCAAGTATCAAACTTTGCAGAATATATTTTGGCTGCTATGGTGTATTCTGTAGACATGTGTGTTTAGGACGACGATGCTTCTTATATGAAACCTCATTGCCTACGGTGATGTCTTGTTTGCAGATAATTTCTGCTTCGCCAGCTGGGGATCTCAAGTTCTTGGACATGAGAAAGACCTCAGCACCTTATCTGGAGGTAGAGGCGTTCAAGGGCCATTTGACAGCGCTCACTGTCCACCGACATGCACCGGTGATTGCAACAGGCTCAGGAAAGCAGCTGATAAAAACTTTCAGTGCAACTGGGGAGTTGCTCAGTCGGGTTCGATTCCATAACAGCTTCCTGGGTCAAAGGATCGGCCCAGTGAGTGCGCTGGGTTTTCATCCTTACAAGGTTCTGTTGGCTGCTGGAGCCGTTGATTCTTTGGTATCCATATATGCTGGAGAGAGTGTACAAGGTGGCTAAACACACTTCGTGGTGTCTTCATTTCTTATTCTCATCTTTTGCTGCAAATCGGCAAGATTCACTTGGGAGAGCAACCCCCAGCTCGACCTCAAATCGCTGGTCTAAATTGTTTGCCTAGCTTTGGCTAGGTAGGAGTTGCAGCCATGAACTTCAAGGACATTCTCTCTCGTGGTACAGATTCACCATTCTGAAGACGGATCACTCTTTGTTGATAGGGAACAGAGCCAGCTTATGTATTGATACTCATTTATTCTGGCCGCCGGGTGTAATTGGGATATAAGTTCTATTGGTACTATCACTCGAGGCTTATCAGGTTTGCAAACAACAATCAAACTTGACGCTTTATTTGTGACAGGACATGCAATTTGTAAATGTTGTCAGTAATTTGTAACATTTTGTTCATACTTGTCGTCTTGGTGTCTCATGTGCTACCGTAGTTTCTAATCCGGTTGTCGTGGTTAATGTTTATTATGATGAACTTTACTGGAGTTATTGATGTTGGAACAGAAATGCTCAAGTACTAAGCGTCCTTGTCATAGTTGCTATTTGTATTTGTGGTTGTTTTGTGAAATTTCTAGTTATATTTCCAGGTATCTGCTCTAGCATAATACTGCAGTATTATTTTTATGCACTGATTAATTAGTCACACGGCTTTTAATCTAGAATTACGAGAATCTAACCATGTGCAGTCCTTTTAACATTAATCTTACGCACTGTTTTTGAGTACGAATGAATGGGTTCGAAAGTTTATGTATGCTTTTGTGCTTCTTAAAAGCTGAGCGTATGTAATTTTCAGTTCAGGTAGTCACACCCATTTCCGACCCCTCCCCAATCCCGCACCCTAGATTTGAGGCTTTCGTCACACAACTTTGAACCTGTTGAACCTGTAGAGGAGCGGTGAATGTTGCTTGCACAAGCAAATCCTATCACATGTCAATTGCTAAGCTACTTTGGATGGTTGAGATTGGGACCATCCAATGCCACTATGGGAACATATCCAAGCAGTTTCATGGTTAATCTAGAGCTGCTAATAGGGACCCTATGAATAGCAACTTTGCCCTTTAATATGAAATATTCTACAATACTTTTTTCCACAAAAATTACACTCCATGAAAGTTTGTTGAAATGCTAGCCTATAGATTTTTTTCTTGAATTTTCCGAGACCTTGAGGTACCTCAAACCCTTAAACAGTTGGGTATGGATATGTCTACCTTAGTGTAGAAAGTAGGAATTACAATGGTTCATACGAGGGTGTCTCTGCTGGATAATTGAACAATTAAAAAAATGGTTGGATTACCATGCCATTATTTGAAATTGTCGAAAAATTGAACCTCTATTGTTCAACTCAACATTTACATTTTTCAAGTACTTTAGTGGCCTTGGAAGACTTGTCCATAATAGTAAATGTAACTTTACTTCCACGTTGCCATCTAAAACTTGGTATAGAATTGAATATTAAATACCTATCATATTCCTTCACCATTATCTGAAAATTGCTGTATAATTGAATATTGTTAAATTCAATACCAAATATTCACCGGTATACAAATAGCATTTGGTTATTAATTCATGATTGAGGTGTCAATATAGGTCATCAATTGGAAGATTACAAGGAGTATGGATAATAACAACAAATTGTGCTAGTATCGTTTTTAAGAGATTTTTGAGGTACTTTTTGTGGGCGCGTTATTGTAAGGCCTCAGAGCTGCCATCTTAGCATGTGCACATCTAAAACTTAGGTCACATGAATTACTCATTTCTTTCCATGTTCTAAAGGGATAGAAGGATTTGTGTTGTTTTTGTAAGGAGAATTCATTAAGATGACATCATCTCAAGGTTCTAAGCTAAATAATCTAAAATTGTTATTTGAAAGTTTCAATAATGACATTAAATATTATAGAAGTCACTTGCAATATTACATGGATAATTAAGTTTAAATGAAGGTTGTCTTCTTAAACACTATCACGCAAATACACCCAAATTGTCTTACATGAGCAAGTTTTTGAAATTTTGTGCACATGTGGAATGATGCATAAAATGTAATATAAGCCAATATGAACTATACCTAGGGAGTGAAATCATGAAAAAGCTAGAAAATAGTTCAAACAATGAAGGGGGAGAGTGTAAGATAGAGATTTAAGATGTTTTCTAACACAACCCAAAATACACCTTTATGATACTCTCAACCTAAAAAAATCTTATAAAGCATATGCTTCTTTTCATAAAACCTCTACAAAAGGAATTTTTGGAAAATTGTATCTTTGTTAAGGCGATTTTTGAATTGACGTCACCATTTTTCAAGAAAATTCTCATGTTACATCCCTACTTCACGTGGGCAAACCAATATTTTTGAGGATGCAATAGAAGCATGTAACATCAAATCTACCATGTTCACTTCACTTTGTAAACAACGGCAAGAATAATATTGCCCTTCTTTCTCATTTTTCAAATCTCTAACCCCAAGCGCTCAAAAAGAAAAACACTTGCTCATACATTGCCAGGTCATCCATTACAAGACAATTTACAAATTTCATATGTAAATGTTGTTTGAATAAAATCCTTTGCATTTTTGGTTGCCATTATACTTGTGAACATAACAATGAAAATTGCAGAGTGGTATCATGTTGATATCACTCATTCTAGCAAAAAGGACATGTGACAATATTTTCTTTAAGCAATGTTTACACAAGCTAAGGGCCTCACGTATGGACAATCTCACCTTTGAGCCACTAGTTACTCAAATTTTACCCTTGTTCCCAATAGCCACTACAACAAAACAATGTCAATGTGAACATTTTTACTTGTGTCAGTTTGGATTTTTTTTTTTGTCAATTTGAACACAATTAGTCAATTCGAACAAGTCAATTTGGACAATTTTTTTGTTTAAGCCGGCTTAATTGTGAGAATGCCCTTACCTTAGGCCCTTACCCCCATACAAAATACCCTACACAAAATACCCTACACAAAACATGTCTAAATAAGAGAGAAAAAAATCCTCAATCTTTCATGGTATTATTTTGTATGGTATGTTTGTGTAGTACCCACTTGTTTCAAGAGACCAATGCCAGACTTTCCCTTCATTACCACTCGTCTAGTTTATCCCCTACCCCCAACGAAACCCCCTATTCAGAATCACGAAGGAATGAATTTCATCCAAAACTCCGGAGACGGACGGACACCTGCAACTGTTCATCCACAAAATCCGAGTCGGGCAACAAACCCTAAATCCAGACAAGTGTCTCCCATCGTTTGGCAACGCTTGCGAATGGCAGCCCTTGTGGCCCGGCAATCGCAAACCGTCGCGCTCGGGCGCCATCGCTGCTGCGTCCTCCGAGGCTCTGGAATTGAGTGCAAAGGCAGGCCTGGGAAGGGGGGCGATGAAGAAAGGAGTGCACCCAGCGCTGCAGTGGATCCGCATCATTTCTCCGCACGGCCGCCTGGTGCGCGTCTTGGCCGCCAAAGCCTTCAAGCTCGATCGCCCCTCGTACGTCCGCGACCCCGGCAAGCAATCCGAGACCGTCGGCACTCTCGCCAAGTTCCGCCGCCGATTTGAGTTCGCCCCCAAAGCCCCCGCTTCTTCTCCTCCCCCTCCGCCCCCTTCTTCTTCCTCCTCCTCGCCTTCTCCGCCGTCGTCGTAGGTCTGTTTCCCGACCCTCTCATCTCCTCCTCGATTCCTCCCTTTGATCTCTGTTGCCACCATTTCAGTATAATGAGTGTCTACAAAAATCAAAGAAAGAATTATTCTACATTTTGAATGAGAAAAGTTCTGATGAGTTCTTGTACGTGTAAATTAGCTGGGATGAAGATTTCGGTTTAGTTTTAGTTTTAGGTTTAGGTTTCGATTTCTTTTTGTAAGATAGAGGATATTATTAGCGTCCAGATTTAAGCATTGTATCCAACATGTAGGAGAGTGTTATTTTGGAAATTATGTGGATTGAGATTTTATTTGAGTACAGAGCTGAACTCGCTTGAGATCAAATTCTTCTCACTATGTCTGAATTTTATAGGAAATGGGAGGAAACAGGACGTTGTAGATCACAATTGAAGGGAAAGTAGTTCACCGCATTTTTGTTTGATATTAGTGGTTTTAGATATTAACCTAATTTTTATACTTAACTTGCTAATTGAAGGTTAATTCAGGGTGTTGTAAGTATTGCTCTTGGTACTAGGGGGTTTGTCGAGAGGGTCCTGACGGTGTTAGTATCATCTAGCTTATGTGGTTGTGTGATTATGTAAACGTTGCATATGTTCTTATGTAGCTGCTAATCTTTTTGTTTTGTTTTTGTTTTGTTTTGGTGTGTTGCAGATATGGAGTTTCAGGGAAATGCAGGTTTTCTGTCCAGCTTGCCTCCTAAGCTGGAAAATGCTGGTCTTGAAGATTGTGCATTACCGATTGAAGGGATCCAGGTATCTTGGCCCTGTTTTTGTCAATTTTTATGTAGTTCATCGCCTTCACCGTTTGTAAGGTAGGAGGCTCACGAATGGAGCATCTAAGGGCTGAAACTGAATTTTGGGGAGGTGAAACTTCTTGAAATATTTTTTCAGTAAATTTTCCTTGAAAGACAAGAGGAATTGGCATCTAACCCAAGTTGTTTCATATTTTTTGGAGCTTTGTGGAATTAGTTACGAAATTTTGAAATGGAAAGGCCATAGGGCTCTAAAGTGGTGCACCTCCTCAAATGTACATTTTCTGTACATTGTTGAAGGGCTATGAAAAACAGCATGTACAAACAGAGTACATTTAAGGAGGTGCACCATTTTATAGCCTGCACGCTTTTAGAACCTCCTACCTTAGTGCTATTTTTGTTAATAAACATCCCAGATAAAGGGAAACGCTCATATGATACCCTGGAGAGTGAACCCTACTGAACTGCACCTGGTGTTTCTATTCATCTGGGACGTTCTGTACTAGAACGTGCAGGGTCACGAGTAGTGAAGTCTGATGATAGAAACTATCTTGTATGGTTTGGGGATCAGAGCATGATTCAAGAGTATAAGGAATTTTTGGAGAGGAGTTGTGAGGAACTTAAAATCCATGAAGAAGTAAGCTCTTTGCTTGTATAGCTCATAATAGCCTTCAAAGGCACCTTAAAATGCACACCCAAATAAAATTCTGAAGTCGCTTCTTGCTTATTGCGATGTTTTTGAAACTTATTACTACTTGTCCGTAGAGTCAATTGCTGTTCTGACTTCTAACACATCTTTTACCATATCAACTTGACTTTACCAGGAGGCATTTCGACTAGCAGCTGAAAAAGCCAAGGCAGCTACTGATAGCCTGAAGGTGAACATGCTGGGCAAGGCGGAGGACGTCGGAAGTTGTGTTCCGAATCCTACACCCACGAATAGGGATTTGAAGGATATCACGATGGGAATCACCGGAACAGAACCGGTAATCCTCAATCTCCTCAAAACTCATTAGTACACAAAGTACTCTCAATTTTTTTTTCTCAGTGGGTCCAACCAGGACCTTAGTAGCTGGTTACAAGATATCCGTTTGTTTATCTCTGAATGGCGGCCTTTGCAGATCATGTATGAAAGTATATTAGCATATGGTAGAGGTCCTTAGTTGCATCTAAAACCTTGCACAATGAGTACCATACTGATATTGGCAATGCGTTCCACCTTAACATCAAATCTTGTGTTGCTTTTAGGTCATCTATTAGTCAGAAAACTTGAAACTTTTGTAAATAGTATCAAACTAGCACATTCTTTGGTTCATTAGAATCCTCTTTTTTTTACTATTAAGGTAGGAGCACCCATAAGCGTAAAACTAAGGGTTTTGGGGTAGGAAAATCAAGTGATGAACCCTGAAAAGAATAGTGTTGAGTTAGGAAGAGGAAATCAAAAATATTGGCATCAATTTGAAAGTTCCAATTGCAAGCATTTGTTCACAAAGATTTTTTGAAGTCCTAAAGCACTGAAATGTGTAGTTGTGTGTAGGAGATGTCTTTAGTGTGGTCATACGCTCATAATACTAACTTGAGGAGTTCTTAAATGATGAGATGGGCCACTCAAAACTGTTATGCCAATCACCCAAAATCGTCACTTTGTCACTCATAACCTTTTTAAAAAAAAAATTGTCAGTCACTGACATCACTTACACAAGTAGGTATCAGGGATGGGGACACCAACGGTGAGGGGTGCTCCTACCTTAAGAATTTATATGGTTTTGACTATTGTAGCAATTGTAACTATGCCCCCTCGTGCTTAAAATGTCAGGTGTGGGTACCTTAGTTGTATCTATATCAGCTCATGGAGTTCTTATCAATGTATTTTCATTCAAATTTGCTCTGGTGCTGTGATTTATACTATCGTTTCTTTTTCTTCCTGGTTGTAGGCTGGTAGCTGTGTGGACCCGCACACTGGAGGGCTACTGGAGGATGGGAAAGATTCTGTCGTTGATCCTTTAGGGAAATCGTTTGAAGATAAGTTGGTAGGCGACTTAGACGTGGAACCCAAACTCGGAGAAGGTGGCTGTTTGAAAGGCGATCTTCTGGAGCCTCTTGGTGGTATGCCTGATCCTTCTGCTGTGGCTGACGATGATGAGGAGCCCAAAGGCCCTACTCTCACTGAAGCCTTTCTCTAAGTTTAGTCACCACCTTCTGGGCCGTCTGAGTTTTTTCTCTCTCTTAAAGCACCTGTTGCATTTGTTTCTATCTGCTGTTTTGGCTTCCTATCTATGTTTGATAAGCATAAAAGTAAGGGTCTACAAAATAGAGTAGATGTCTGATCCATCGCTCTAGGTGTCGGTTGTTGGTCTCTATTTAGTTAAAATCAAGAGGTCAGCAACTGCTAAATATTCCGCCCTTGACCATATACTGTGGGGAATATCTCGACTTGCTTAATGTTGTTGCGATGCCAAGGTACAAGACTCGCTGGAGTTCTTCGGAGAAGCACTCTTTGTGGGTTACACATAGGTACGTCATTCCAAATATAATTGGTCTACTTGTTACAATTGGTGATTGAGAGTTTTAAACCCGAGTTCTGTTTAACGGTGTATTAGAATCTTTGATGGTCAAGTTGGTTGCTCATAAAGCAAGTAATTTACCATGATATCATTCCAAAAAATTCTATATTATTTGCATGTTTACCATAATATCGTCATTCATGAGGACAACGCATTCAAGAGTTCTAAGTATAATGATTTTTTTGAAAAGACGTTTAATTTGTTGACTACTACAAATTGTTGTGTATAAACGAGCTTCTTGAAGAAAGGTTAAATTCCATTAGAGAAAACGAATTTGGGAAAGTTTCTATTACTCCTAAATGTTCACGATGTAAACAAGTATTGTCCTTGTTCTTAATTGTTGATGCAACATCTCATCTGTGGCACCATGTGTTTCAATAGATTCCTCAGGACCCCACACCATTTAATTGAATTGCATCCTCAGCTTAGTGATGCATTGAAAGAGAATATTTTCTGCATGAATTCGTTGTGTTGATTTTTAGATTATAACAGTAGAAGGTTGGCAAAGTTCCTCAACTCTGGAGGGTCTTTCTATGTCTCCTACACTCTTGGTAGGAGTCTTGCATAACTTGATGCACAGAACACAACAAAAAATTGGTCAAATGTGCAATTGCTTTGAGCCAATGCTTTTGTAAACTTTCAGCAGATTTGGAGAAAAGCTCCAAAGAGAGAAGCGCCTAGTTTAAGGTAGGAACACGGTTTGCAACGTCTGAAGTACAGTACTAGAAAGTTCAGCGCACTTACTCTTATTCAGGAAAATGCATCGACATGAACTCCTGTCCTTGTACTATTCTATCTGATTGGATTATGTGTACCACTGTGAAGTAACACACGGGTCTTCAGTATATCTGAACGAACATACTTTATTGGCATATAGAAAGACCTAAGGTAGTATGCTCTAAAATTGTCACTTCAAGGGCTGGTCTACCTTTTCATGTGTTTTTTGGGATTTTTTGGTCTAATGTTTAGACAAAGAGAAGTAGATGCCAAGTATAATACAATTTTTATCATATTTTTTTTGAAGCATTATTGAATTGTTGATGAATTTTCAAAGTTTTTTGTTTTGTAGGGGACACCTATTTGTGACTCTAGGCCTCTCATAAACTGTCCCCTTGCAACTTGTGAAGAGATGAGGTGAAGTGAGGAATATGATTGACTCTTGTAAGTTGCAATAGAATATACCTTTTCATTTATGATGTAAAAATATCCATTCAAAGACCACTTCATATCTATCTTGAGCTACCTATGGGACTCTTTCCATGAGAGTGTCGCTTTTAGAGCACACTACCTTACTCACCGGAGAAAGTAAGACAAGAAATTTAGCATTGAAAACTTCATCTATCAATTTCACTACTAGATCTATCAAATTCACTGTATTAACCCTTTAACAACCGTGGTCGATTCTAGGGGTGGGCAATCCTTTGTGTTTCCATTTGAAGGACATTTTAGGGTTATTGAATACAAATGTCTATCACAGATTTGACTGTACAAATGGAAGTATCTTGCACTGTTCAGTGTTATGCATCATGAATTATGCTCACTCTTTAGTTGTTATGACCATCTTTTTTTCAGCCGGTACTTTTTTAGTTTTTTCAACCCTCTAGCCACATGCCACCTCAAATTGGCATGGTTATTGTCCTGAACTCTTCACTTTCCAATTCTCTAGACCCATCCCCTTTACCACATCATCAAATTCCTTGACATGCTCTCTCTACAAACTGAAAAGAGTCAAAGTCGACCAGGAACTGGTCGACCAGTTCTTAATGGGTTAACAGAACAGACCAAATATTCCTTTGCGCAATCCCAAGTTTACTTTTGAGTTCGGTACTTTAGAATCCCCGTTGGCCATGCGCTGGGAGTGCCAGCCCTGCATTGCTCGTGCAGATGCATCTCTCCCTTATCACGACCAGATCCTGACCCTGGTGGTCCGCCCATACATGGCTTTATTGTTACAGGAAATCCAGTGGAATTGCGATATTTCAAATTTGGACCTAGAACACCAATTCCCGACAGAAAACAACAAGAGACATCTGAATGTGGGAAATTCCTTCGAGTTCTCACTTGAAGTAGAACCCCAATCAAAAAACATGTACAATGTAACCCTAAAAAAAAACACGTAATAGAAAGTGCCTAAGAACTTTTAAAATGAGTAAATAAACATGCCAAAAAGTAACATGCTTTGGAGGATGGGGTAGCACGGATGTTGTTTGCTGTTCATTCATCAGATAACTGGGTAGAGAGGTCATCAATTCAAGCTGCATGAAAACTATTGGAGTTTGGGAATACATGTACTAGTTCTTGCCATGAAAAAGGTGTCATTTACAAATCTGATTCAACCATGGAGCTGACTTGGAGCTCTATGGTTGTCCTCGCACTTTTACAGTCACGCATAGAGCAAGTGGGAGCCTTCAAATTCACGGGCAGAAATAGTGAATTGAAGACTTGCACGCATGAAGTTCAAGGCTTACAGCACCTCCCTGACGTTATACAAGAGCCTCTTGTGGCAGCAATGGACGTAACTATTGTAACAAACTGAAATCTTATTTCTTAGACTGTACCCTGTGCTAAGCCCTGTTTGCAAGAGCAACAAAATGTCTGCTTGTTGATCTCTAAATTGTGACATGGTTGTCTACAACTTTCCACTTTAAAATTGCGTAAGAAGTCCACCACAACGGTCTCCTGCGCTGACCATGATGCGATAGTAACCTTTTCATACTACAAGCATCTTGAAACTATCTTTGCTGAAATTTGGGTTGAAATGGCCCCTAACTTTGTGGACTCTAGAATTAGTGTAAAGGAGCCTTAGTGCGATGAGAATGTCCTGGCAGACAAAAATATGCAAACAACGCATACATAGAGAGATAATGTACTGTTGTACTGCGCAGTACAGTACAATACATACAGGACCCTCGGCATCACAGCACAACCAAGTAAGTGTCAACACAGTGCCACAAAGACACAGGAGCAGAAAGAAAAAGAGTTTGTCCATTTCTGAGAGTCTATGGTGATGAATTCAACACAACTGCTGGTTCCCCCGAAAGCTCTGAATCACAACATCGTTCAGAGAAAACCTCCGCTCTCACCATCAGGGCACCACCACCCAATTCAGCAAGACAGCGGTTGATGTTTTAGGGTAACCAAAGAAGCACCACCTGCAAATTCTCTACTGCACTAATTTGCTTATTGCGTATTGCGTATTGCTCTATTGATTGTACAACGCCCCTCTGCCCCCGAAAGCTCCAAATTCACATTGTTCGGAGAAAACCTGCATACCCAAGCACCAAGGCTCCCCCAGCCAGGCCAAGCCAGGACCGGGTGAAGCTTTAGACCCCAGGAGAGTCCTGTGGCACGTGCAAGCAGCAGCAGCATTTTAGGGTCAGACAGACGTGGTTTCTACAACTGACTGACTAAGTCACCCTATGCAGCGGCGGCGTTCGGACAGACACCTACAACACCATCCCCTACTAGTACTAGTACTCCTACTAGTAATCCTCCTACATGCATGATTCTGAGACCCTAGAGAGGGTAGAGAGTGGTCGGAGCAGAATCGTTGTATGCAGAGTTCTTGAGGTAGATGTAGACATGTGGGTGGTCCACATCCAGAAACACTTCATTCAGGGCCAGCGTAGGACATGGCTGGTTGGTGGCATCAATGCACAAATCCGCCCCCCCAAACACATACGCAAGCCCACCTGCAGCTGCTGCTGCCGTTCGAAAACGCGCCGTTGGAATAAACGCCTTCTGCACCCACGTCAGATCATCCGCGTAGTACACCTGCAGCAGCCGTGATGCACGCAATCTTAGGCACGTGAAAACTTCTCACTGTTCCACTTTGGCTGTGGCAACAACATAATTCCACCAACATACATCCTCGCGAACATGACACCGTGCTCAGGTTTTCAGGAAAGCGATTCCGGAAGCCCAAGAGAGTACTACTACTACTAAGCTTAGTACAGTAGTAGTGGTAGGAGTAGTAAGTACCTCGTTGACATGCTTTGGATACTTGTATGTTACTTCGTTGTCGTATTGCCCTTCTCCGCCAACAAGCATGATCCTGTTTCCGGGAAGAACGGTGGCACCCTGTTCTAGCCCAGATACAACAATTCGTGGTCAACGTCCATCATACAGTTTAAACAAGCATGACTACTGACATTTGTTGTCTTGCACGAGATGAGAACAGTTTTCTTACCGCATCTCCTCGGGGGGTGAGCAATTTAGGTCTTGTAGTCCACTTTCCGGTAGCTGGATTGAATGACTCCATATTGTCCGAAAATGAGTTGGCTTTGAAGGTAGGATCCTACATACGAAGTGCAATCATCAGAGCAAAATATTGATGTCGTATGCACTACAATACTGCTGCACGCTTTTGTCATAAAACTCCAATGATCAACCCCCCCAGTGGAAGAAGTAGGGACCAAAAACAAGGGCTAAATCTACTTTCCAACTCGAGTATATAAAACCCCATATTCGATCAATATGGAGTTGTCAGTTATATATGGAGTGTATCTGGACTTTGTTTTGATCCAGATACACTCCATATATAACTGACAACTCCATATTGATCGAATATGGGGTTCATGGATTTAGTTATAAGAGGTGAGGGCCTCATATCACTTACATAAAATCCTCCAAGAGCGTAAACTTCTCCCAATAAGTTGACGCACATGAGGTCACCACGCGGAGTTGGCATATCAGCCAATTTGGTCCACACTTTTGTTGCTGGGTCATATACATAATTTGCAGCAAGGATCCCGTAATTATCATCATAGCCACCGATTGCATACACCTGCAATTGGACAGCAGGTGTTCAGGCCAATTACACATAGCTCTCACTGATCAGAATATTAATTCAAAAACCCACCACCCATTCTACAGTCTCAAAATCATTTAGTCGCCGAGTTGGTAGTAGCAGACTGAGGAACCAAAATTGACATTCTTGTGACAGCTTACTTTGCCTGCAACACTTCCAGCACATGTGTCACTCATATTTAGTGGGGTGTCTGGGCCAATACTCCAGGTGTTTGTTGGGATGTTGTAAATATACGTTGTTTTCTCTAAAGATGTGGCGTTCTCGAATGAGTCTTTCCTTCCTCCTACAATATAAATGGTATCCGAATTGCCGTCTGCAATATCACGATTGCATCAGGCATTCAATCATGTACAAAATCTTTTCTGCTTTTCAGACCCATTCAGCAATGAAGGATGCAAAACATCACATAACTGATCCCACTCAAATTGCTTGCTCCAGTCCATCCCCCCCCCCCCCCCCCCCCAAACCTTGTTCACATGAAGGACTAGGGTTACCGGGAAACGGAATATTTGCTTGCTTTCGTCCATTCTATGCATCAATTTCGATTCTCATTGCATCAGACACTGCGTTACTTTCAACTCTGTTCCTACAGACTCTATTCTACTCTGAAGCGGTAGATAAGAGTGTGGGAAGGAAGCACCAAGGCGGAGAACTTACTATCCAAAAGTGTGGCTCCCATACGATAACGTGCGGTGGGCATGGGGGCCATCGCGGTATAATTGTGCAGGGTAGGGTTGTATCTGAGCACCTGACTTAGCACGGTGCCGTTTGCGTTGGATCCGCCAAAGATGAGTACATCATCGTTGACACCGACGGCGGAGTGATCCGTCAACGCCCCTGCAAACCATGGCTAACCCCTCGTCAGGCACCAGTCTACACAACAGACAGTTGCGATTTCTCTCGAACCATGTACATCTTCTAACATCGCACAATCCAACGATACAACGGCCACATATTCTTGGGTTTCCAGCCAACAGCAGCGGCAGGCAGGCAGGCATGGACAGGCAGTCCTACACATACGACCATCAGAAATGTAGAAGGACAAAACTCGATAAAGATTTCGTAAAGCCAGATCATTTTTGGCAGATACGAACATCCTGAAACAGGACCCGCTGCATGCTGCTTGCTTAGTGTGCCTGGCAAACAACCTATGGTGGCCAAGTATTGAACGACTCTCCAAACATAATGCGCCGCAATTCGAATCAAACCGCTTTTCAATCACAACAGAAAAAACATTCTACACTAAAGACCTGGCGAAGAAGCCCTTCTTAAACACGTCTAGAATCAAAGATAGTACCAATCAGAGCTGAAAGAAATATAAATAATTACTTCCGCACGAACCCCTATTATTCAAAAACATTGAAGATGATACCAATTGATACCACGGCGTCGAGTAGAAATAGGCAAATTCCATTTCCTTCCAAAAAACAAGTAGCAGCTATCTCGAGCGCAGGCAAGCCGGGCCAAAGAAACTCCCCATGTCCACAGCCCAGTATTCCATGAGAATTGATGAATTTCGAGCTCCCAATCAAAGTGATGGACAGACAAGCAAGGACATGATTGAATAATTGTACAAATCCAGAACTAGCATGTGGAGGAATACATGAAGAAGAAGGTGGAGCAGCAGCTATCAATCAATCAAGCAAGCAATGGAGGGGGGGTGAGATGGGGTCATCACCAGGAAGGGTGGCGCGGGTGGCCCAGAAGCCGCTGCCACGGAACAAGCTGCCGGCGTAGGTGGCGCCAGCACGGTCGCGCACGCTGGAGTGGACGCCGAAAATGACGTCGTCGTCGGCGTTCCTGTTGATGTTGTTGAGTTTCTTTGCTTGGCTGGCACCCACGGCCGCCAACGCGATGAGCAACGCCAACACCAGCAAGCTCAGCAGCAGTGTGAGCAACTGTGCCGTGCGCACGCTCCGTTTGAGACGCTGAATCTCGTAACCTAAGCTGCTGGCGTCCTCCATGGCCAAGGCCTTCATATAATTATGATGCTCCTCAGGCTTCTCCTCAAATCCTCAGGTGGTGGTGTGGATCGACCAGTGATACCACTGCCGTACGAGTCAGCGCGGGCAGGCTAGCAAGCAAGCAAAGGGGCAGAGGAATCAGCAATGCGGCGAAGGGCTTGCTTGCACCAGGGACACAGTGAGTGGAAATCTGGCACACCCTCCGACAGGCCGACGTGGGAGGGAGGTGGAAACTATACAATGTTCTTCAGAAAATATTGCCATGAGTACTAAAGCTTAAAGTGAATCCAAGATACAAGTACAAACAAGAATCTAGTAAAATCCAGTACTCAGAAATTGCATGAAAATCCTGCCCACGTCCCCACCTCCTCGCCTTTCAGCCTGACCCCCTCAACCCTCCTTCCGGTTGCGCCATGGGACGTACCTCCCTCATGCACTGCGCAAGTGATGCACCGCCGTCACCCACCTCCCACCTCCTTCGCCTCAAAATAACTCCCACTCCCGAGCAGCGGCAAGTCGCTGTGACCTCGCACCGAAGGCTGTGAATTGCAGTCGCTGTGACCTCGCAACGAAGGTTGTGAATTGCAGACGCTGTGACCTCGCAACGAAGGCTGTGAATACTGCAAACCTAGTGCTTCATGCAACCGAAGGATCTGGACGGGACGAGTGCCGCAACATGTCTGTGCTCCAAAACAGCAGCCAACACCGAAGGGTACGACTAAGCTGCACCAGCGCTTCGCAACCCTCCCTCACAGGCTCCACCACAAGCCCTCGCTCGCTCGGAGAAACGCACGCACGTCCGTCGCAAGAGGACCAACAGGTAGCTCGACCCTGGAAGTGACAGAGCTCTCAGGGGCCATGCAGATAAATTTTTAAGCTCGAGGATGGCTTGGACAGAGGAACTGCACCCGAGTCGGTTGGCAGGGCTCCCCCAACAAGTCTGAAGAGCAACTTGACTTATCTTATCTACAGTTGATCCACGCACATGCGCCCTAACTCGGGAATATTGGGCACCTTTTTGGGATTTAGGGTCCCGTATGTGAGAGAGCCCGGGAATATTCGGCCCCTGTTTGGGACTGAGGTTCCCGTATGTGAGAGAGGGCTATCTCACATACGGGACCCTCAGTCCCAAAAAGGGCCCAATATTTCCGAGTTAGGGTGCATGTGCGTGGATCAAGTGGCGGCATACACCGGTAACTATGCTGCCTCTATTATGGGGTGTGGGGCTCTACCTTTACTATTGTAAGAGC
Organism: Ulota crispa; assembly: GCA_963920765.1. NCBI lineage: Eukaryota > Viridiplantae > Streptophyta > Bryopsida > Orthotrichales > Orthotrichaceae > Ulota > Ulota crispa. The sequence goes on along the minus strand of OY987250.1, from coordinate 6,584,192 downwards.
ATCTAGACTCGCTCAAAGTTTTCCATCTGGTTTGGCGAGGCATGAAGGCTCTTCACCCATGCTCTTTCAAAAGGTGGCCTATGTTACGAACCTCCCACGATCCAGAACTGAAATCCTCCAAACACTCAAGTAAACCAATAATCTTTATATACATATATATGTATATACATATATATATATATATACACATATATATATACATATATATATATATATATATATATATATATATATATATATATATATATATATATATATATATATATATATATATATATAAAATAACTAGAAAGACAACAAGGAGCTCAACCACCCAACCATAGAGAGAGACTAATTCCTTAAAAGAATTAGTCTCCTCACCTTTCGAGCCCCATTTTATACTATCAATCTTTTCCATAAAAATAGAATTGCTTTAACTATTTTTATCTTTCTATCTTTAACATTTATCCTTGACTAATTGTTAAGGTAAAAGTTTTAGTTACATTTAGAAGTATTCCAAATGTAACTCATATCCAATCTCATCATTTACTTGGAGTTGTCTAGCTCCAAGTTCCACTCCTTGTCTTGTCATCAAGTGTACATCCATGCCTTTGTCCTCAAGTTGTACCTCCCATACACTTGTCCTCAAAGGTGCATTTCCTATGCTTGTCCTCAAGGGTATCTCCCATGCCTTTGTTCTCAAGTTGTACATCCCGTATACTTGTCCTCAAGTTGTAGTACCCTTATCATGCAATTGGAGTTGGCTAACTCCAATGCACAAATCCATCATCCGTAAATGTTTGCCTTCATGGCTTTTCTCCTGGTTCACTAATTCACCTTTCATTGTGCGTTAGTTCATTCATTAATCATTCATCTATCCTGATAAAGGTCATGACACAATCTCTCCTTTAAAAGCATTCATTGTCCTCAATGACAAAGTTAGGATAGTCCTTTTGAAAATTAATCTCTCGTTCCTAAGAAGCTTCATCCTCTGGATAATCTTTCCATTTAATCAAAAATCTACGGAATGATTTATTTCGTAAATGCTGCATATCCACTTTTAGTATCTTTTCTAGTTCTGCCAACAATTCTCTTTCAAGAGCAGCTTTGGGAAGCTCCGACAATACACGAGTAGGTTCAAAAATATATTTCTTCAATAAACTCACATGGAAAACAATGTGAATTTTCCAATCACTTGGCAATTTTAATTCATAAGCCATAAGTCCTATTCGTTTGACAATTGCAAATGGATCACAAAATTGAGGAGATAACTTTCTTGACTTACCAAGTTTTAGTCCTGATCTTTGAGGTGTAACTTTTAAGAACACCTTATCACCTACATTAAATTCACAATGGCTTCTTTTTGATCCGCATAATATTTAGCTCTATTTTGAGCACTTTTTATATTCAATTTTATAAATTCAATAACTTCATTCATATATCTAATCATTTGGTTAACACTTTCAATCTTTGAATTAGGGGTTGATATAGAAATTGGAGTTCTACATTCTTGACCATACAAGGCAAAGAATGGACTAACACCAGAACTACTATGTGTTGCATTATTATAAGAAATTTGTACTAAGTGTAACCACTTATCTCAAGAGTGTTGTTTTTTTCCTACATACATCCTAAGCATATCTTCAAGAGTTTGATTAGTTCTTTTAGTTTGACCATCGATTTCAAGGTGATAAGTTATGCTTAATTTAATCTTTGTTCCGCATTGTTTAAATAGTGATGACCAAAATTCACTTACAAATTTACGATCCCTATCACTTATAATTTTTGACGGTAAGCCATGGTTTTGAAATACATGTTTCATGAACAATGCTGCTACACAAGAGGCGGTGACAGTAGTAATTGTAGGAATAAAATGAGTTGATTTTGTCAAGCGGTCTACTACAACAAAGATGCTATCAAATCTAGCTGGAGTTTTAGGTAAACTCACAATAAATCCATAGTTATAGACTCCCGCTTTAAGTTTGGAATTCCAAGAGGTTGTAAAAATCCAGGGCTTTTTATTTGTTCACTTTTTGAAATTTGACACTTCAAAAACCTCTCTACGTATTTCTTAATGTCTTTTTTCATTCCTTGCCAATAATAGTGGTGTTTAATAGCCATATAGGTTTTTTTGAAAACTTGGATGGCCTGCAATGGGTATGTCATGAAGATCATGCATAATTTGAAGTCTAAATTCCTCTTGTTTGGGAATACAAACTTTTGTATTATAATACAATACACCCTTTTCCAAATTATATGCTTTAAAATTTTCTATCTCTTCACTAGACCTAGATGCTTTAGTCAAATTTTCTTATGGATTTTTAGAGATCTCATCATTATGGCAATACATTTTAGTCTCATGTATTAAAGAGTTTCTAATATATGAGATTGCATTGGCTCATGGTCTTCTAGACAAAGCATCAGCAACAATGTTTTCTTTTCCTTTAATATATACAAGCTCAAAATCAAATTCTTGCATTAATTCCATCCATCTACATTGTCTTCTACTTAAGTTTGGTTGAGTTGACAAATATTGTAATGATTGGTGATCAGTTTCAATTTTAAATTTCACCCCTAATAAGTAATGTCTCTAGACTTTTAAGGCATGAATAATTGCTAACAATTCTTTTTCATGAACTGGATAATTTAATTCTGCATCATTTAATTTTCTAGACTCAAATGCAGTTACTTGTTTATTTTGCATTAAAACAGCGCCAATTGCTATATAACTAGCGTCGGTGCATAAAACTATATTTCCTTTCAATGGATCAATAATAGTTAAAATAGGCGCTTGTGTTAAAGTTGTTTTTAATGCAAAAAAACTCAAATCACACTCACGGTTCCAAACAATCAAGTCTGACTTTCCTTTCAAGAGAGTAGTAAAAAGAGCGGCTATTTTAGAGAATCCCCTCACAAATTTTCTATAATAGCTAACAAGACCTAATAACTTCTTAATTCAGTCTTATTTTTAGGTATTGGCCAATCCTTAATAACATTAATTTTTTGGGGGTCAACTAGAATTCCACCTTCAGAAAGAAGATGACCAATGTAATCTATCTTGGTTTTAAAAAACTCACATTTGCTCATCTTAGCAAAGAGTTTATTTGTTCTTAAAATCATAAACACCTTTCTAAGGTGATCCTTGTATTCTTCTTCCGTTTTAGAATATATCAATATATCATCCATGAACACAAGTACAAATTTACCCAAATACTGATGAAATAAGGAATTCATCAAAGTCATAAATGTAGCTAGAGCATTTGTAAGTCCAAAAGGCATTACAACATACTCATAATGGCCTAATCTAGATCAAAATCCAATTTTAGCAATGTCTAATTCTTTAATTCTGATTTGATGGTAGCCACTCTTCAAATCAATTTTAGAATACATCTTTGACCCATGTAAGTGGTCAAATAAATCATCAATCCTAAGTAAAGGGTATTTATTTTTAATAGTCAATTTATTTAACCCTCTATAATCCACACAAAGTCTTAAGGTCCCATCTTTTCTTTTCATAAAAACAACATATGCACCCCAAGGAGATTTACTTGGTCTAATATATCTTTTTTTTAATAAATCATTTAATTGATTCTCTAACTCAATATTTTGAATTAAAGAATGTCGATATGGAGCTCTAACTACAGGAGCTGCATCAGTTATTTCTTCTATAGCAAGGCCAACTTCTCTCACTGGTGGCAATTCATTAATATCATCCGAAAACACATCTTCAAATTCATTCAAAAATGACTTGATATTGGTTGACTGTTCATTTCCCTTTATTTCATTATTCCCTTCATTGATGTGTATCAAATATACTTCACTATCCTTTTTAATGGACCTTTTCATTTGTAAATGAGAAAGCAAAGGAACCTTAGGTATTGATCTTTTACCTTGACAAGTGAAAGGTTTTCCGTCTTGGTGCTTTCCATGGATGATTCCATTTTTGCAAGCTATCCACGCGTCCACTTCTTGCAACCGCGCTATCCCCAATATCACATCATAACAAGCTCCATTCCAAACCTCAAAGTCCACCTTAGTCTCCACGCCTTGGATGTTGACAAGTACACTCAACACACGATGGTCAATAGTACTAGTGTCATCATTTGGTAATAACATTGAGCAAGGTGTTATTGACTCTAGGGGAAGCCCTAACTTTTTAGCAAAGTGAGATGAGATCATATTATGTGTAGATCTTGAATCAATCAAAATCATGGAGGGATGTGTATGGTTGACATAGCCTTTTATTAAAACAATTATTACTCCTTTCATTTGCCATGTTTTGACGTTCAAAATTCCTTGCCAATCGATATGCTTCATTCAACGTATTAGGTGCATATGCACTTACTTTGAGTTTTATGGAATCTTTTAGGTCTTCCACAAAATACTCAACCCTATCACCTTCGATCTACAAAGGAATGTAGGGACAATGTTCATCATATTTAGACTTAAAGTCTGACACTGACATGTTCCCTTGTCTAAGTTGATACATTCCTTGACGCATTGACAACTGGAAGTTACTAGGGATGAATTGTTGAAGAAATAAATCCTTGAAGGTAGCCCAACTCCTGATTGCCCCCATCCCTTGATTATTCCTATTGGTCTTAAGAGTGTCAAACCAAACTCAAGCCTTATCTTTTAGTAAAAATGCAACGGCTTTAATTTTATCGCTCTCACTATATTCCTTTGTAAACATATCTTCCAAGATGGATAAAAATGACAAGACTTCCTCTCGTTTAGTGCTATGACCTCCAAACCCCAGACAAAAGACAAGATGTCTCACATCTCTCCCCACGTCAACATGCTGACTATCTCTATGATGGTGTTTAGACATATGACTACAAGATGAAGCATGATCTTCTTCAGATGAACATGCGTAGAAGAAGAAGATGAAGTGCTACTTTTCCTATGTCGTACTCTCCTTGAATTTGGAGATATACTCTTCCTTCGTTTGCTCCCCCCTTCAGACTCATGAACTTCCTCCCTTCATTCATTAACTATCGGATTAATAATTGGAGGAGCAATTTCACTCAAAATATTAATTGCAGCCATCACCGCTCTAGCTATAGCTTGCTCCACCTTAGGTGTCATAGTAACGTCTCCTCCTTGCGACATGACTCTTGTCGACCAAGCCCTGGTACCAGTTGTTATGAACCTCCTAGGATCCACAACTGAAAGCCTCCAAACACTCAAGTAAACCAATAATCTATATATATATATATATATATATATATATATATATATATATATATATATAATAACTAGAAAGACAACAAGGAGCTCAACCACCCGACCATAGAGAGAGACTAATTCCCCAAAAGAATTAGTCTCCTCACCCTCCGAGCCCCATCTTATACTATCAATCTTTTCCATAAAAATAGAATTGCTTTAACTATTTTTATCTTTCTATCTTTAACATTTATCCTTAACTAATTGTTAAGGTAAAAGTCTTAGTTACATTTAGAAGTGTTCCAAATGTAACTCATATCCAATCTTATCATTTACTTGGAGTTGTCTAGCTCCAAGTTCCACTCCTTGTCTTGTCATCAAGTGTACATCCATGCCTTTGTCCTCAAGTTGTACCTCCCATACACTTGTCCTCAAAGGTACATTTCCTATGCTTGTCCTCAAGGGTATCTCCCATGCCTTTGTTCTCAAGTTGTACATCCCGTACACTTGTCCTCAAGTTGTACATCCCGTACACTTGTCCTCAAGTTGTAGTACCCTTATCATGCAATTGGAGTTGGCTAACTCCAATGCACAAATCCATCATCCGTAGATGTTTGCCTTCATGGCTTTTCTCATGATTCACTAATTCACCTTTCATTGTGCGTTAGTTCATTCATTAATCATTCATCCATCTTGATAATGGTCATAATAGCCTAACACTCCAAGACACCCCATAAATAAGCAGTTGATCACTTATCTATGGAAGTAGAGGATAGAGCTCACTAAAGTTAGGGTGAATAGTGCATGAATAGTGGTTTGAAGAGTGGCTTGCTAGACTTGCCAAATAAGAGAGTTTGAGAGGGTTTTGATAGGGGCTTGGCTACTTTTCATCCACTTTGAGCAAGCCAGAGCCATCGGTGGAGGTGCTCTAAATTATTGTAAGCTTACCTCCAGAATGAGTATTGCTGTATTGTATAGTAATGTAGCTTGTTTGATAGCGGGCGTTGAAATTCTCAACTTGAGACTGCCCCTGGGCCCTAGGAGGCTAGGACCATGCTTGCACGACTTCGGAAGTCTCTACAATAGTAAGTTAGGGCTGGATTCCATTGAGAGCCTGGACGTACATGCTCTTCAGGTCCGGGGAAGCTAGTCTCCACAGACTAGAGGCCTGGAGGTCCGATTGACCACCCAGAAGGAGATAAAATTTTAATAGAATCCCGCTAGACCTCCAGGATCTGGACGTCCAAGTCCTCAATGGAATCCGACCCTTAGCTCTTGCTGAAAAAGGTTTTACACTAAGGTGATTTGCACTTGTCTCGGCTGTGTTTAGATATAAATGTTAGGGAAGAAGTGCTAGATCGTGCAATGGGCCAGAGACCGCCTTCAGTGGTTCAGTGGTTTAGGGCTAGTAAGTTTTTTCCTTGTTAGTTAGTTACAAACCTCTGAGCACCTCTCTACCCTTCCGTGCAAGGCTTGGTAAGTTACACTGCACAATGCACACAGCCGCGCACGTGAATAACATTGTTAACCTTCACTGGGAGTCCCTTTTGCTCCCAAAAATGAGGATCCCCTAGCCAAGGCCCAATGTCATTTGTCAGCTTTGTCCCTAGACCAATGAGCTTTGAGAATTTATAACTAAAACCTCCCTCTAGGTATATGGGGAGGCATATTCCTCCACAATTGAGGGGAGAAATCAAATCGGCTTAACAATGTTATGTGATGGTGGAGCTAGGCTAGAAAAGCAGAGACTTTTCACCCACTAGAAAACATTAACTTAGGCTTTATATGTTTCACCACCAAGGATTCAATTTGGAAATTATGGATTCATGTATGGATTTAGATTTCAGAGACCCTGATTTGGTCAACATGTATTGGATGATTTAACCCTTTAAGGTCTATGCATCCAAAAAGTGGATGCGCCTTGGTCAACCGTGATTGCAACTTTCAAAATATCAATTTTCGATATGTGGTTCAAACTAAGAAAATGAAGCTTGACAAGTTTTCTTTCTATTCCATTTTTATTTTTTTAAATGTCAAAAATTGAAAGAGTTATTGCCATTGAAAGCTCAAAGTGTTAGAATCCAAATAACACAATATGGTGTGTTTTTCATTCATATTTTCTACTCTTTAAGTGCATTTTAAATTTAAACTACAAAACTTTGTTTCTCATTCTACAATTTAGTTATATTAGAAATCACAGATTATTTTTAATATATATTCTAATTGATATGATTTTATTTCCACATTTAGCTTTAAAAAATCACAATAATTTGAATTTTCCATAAAATTTATTTAAAAATATATTATAAATAGAAAATGAATGTGTCTTCAAGCACAAACTATCAAAATTTTATATATGAATTAAATATAAGGATAAAATTGGTTTGATAGCCAAATTTGACTTTAAATTATTTGTTGTGGCTATTTTGGGTGTAAAAAATAAAATAACCAATGGAAATTTTTTCACTCTAATCTTTAATGCTGCTTGTACCGCTTGAAAAAAATTCAAGTAATGTGGATTTTTTTTGCTATTTTAGTTTAATTTTGTTCTTTTTTTTTCAAAAAAATGACAATAACTACAATTTTTCATGAAACAAATTGGAATTTCTCGCAGTGATATATCATTCATAGTTTCAAGCAATCAAAATGTAAAATTGTTGTTTGAACACACTCCAGAAGCAAAATTTAGCTTAAACATGAAGTTTGATCATTTCAAAATGGATCGCGTCCTTTGGGGGTTAAATTGGGCCAACTATAAAATAGGGGCAGATTCTTAGTTTTATCTCTGTTTGTCAAAAATAGCTGAGCCCTTCCACCCTGGCCCCACAAACTTGTAATGGCATCTCCACCAGTGGCTCTAACACACTCAAAGTGGATGAAAAATGTTGAGGCCCCTCTCAAAACCTTCTCAATACATTTTGTCCTACAGTGTCTAGCAATGGCCCTTCAAGACACTATTCAACACTATCATCATCCTAAGTGTAGTTAATTTTATCCTCTACTTTCCTTGATAAGTGGTCAATTGATTATTTATGGGGCATGTTGGAATGCAAGGCCACCTTTTTGAAGAGCACGGGTGGAGATCAAGGGGCTTGAGGGCCGACCAACACATATGGAAAATTTTGAAAGAGCCCGAACCAGTGGAGATGCTCTAAGTTAATGTGTGCAATGTGCCAGAGCTTGCATGCATAGTTCATAATGTACACTAAATAGTGCATTTGGGTTTCCCTATACTAATTTATTGACAATCTACACTATAGAAATACTCTTTGTTACTTAAGTAAATTTCATCAATATTTATTGCAATAAATTGCTCTGAAGGCTAGGGTCTGGTAACAACAACTAAGTTGTAGAAAATAAACTAGGAGCGTCCAAGTCATAAACCATGTAGATTCCTAATATTTAGATAGTTACATGCACTTTCAAGTGGCCAAGTGATGAATCATGAGGTAACTTTCCAAGGTAAGGCAACCTAAGGGTAAAGGCAACATAAATGCACTATTTGGTATAGCTAATTCTAGCTTACAGCCCACCTACCCAAATTTCTTGCATCCTCAAAAAGTGCTTGACTACCAGAGTGTTAAGGTAGGAGGCTCATAAACCACTGTGAGTGCTCAAACCTCCCCCTCAAGAAGTAAGCGCAAGCACAACCGGGTTCTATGGAAAACTAGAAAATGAGCTGTAATAGCATGAGGGTGGGTTTGGTTGTAGATTTCCAACTAAAGATGCCTTTCAAGCAATGGATCTTTACTAACAAGCCTACAACGTACAATGATGAGCATAATAGAGTAATCACCTAGGTATTTACTGCCAATGGTATGTGGTCAATGGCAATGGTGGCGGGAGTGATCATACCTATTTGTGGGGTCTAACATACCTTGTGGCGTTGTCAATGATGGCCTCCATGTGGTTCTTGGGCAAATGCTTGGGATGCCAATGCCTCCAACTTCTGACGAATAATCACAACGTACTAGTGAGTTGCTAGAAGCAAATTCACTAGTGCACAAGTTCACACACCGTACTTGTGATGAATAATCACAACGTTAGGTGCATGCCTGGAAGGGAGTTTAGGAATGGCTTCCACCTCCCTTTGATGACACAATTATACCTTAAAATGACGCAATTTGACTCTTGGGTCATCCGCTTGCCAAGGTATGACGGCATGTTGTTCTAGATACCCAACTTATGACGTAGAGTAGAAATTCCTAATCAACTAGCAATGTGTGGGCGTGGCAAAGTAATTGGATAGTTTAGATCTCCTAAGAAGCACAAGTTGTTTTGTGGAGTGAAGCTCTATCAAGGGAACCAAATATCAAACATTACCTGGACCCGTTTTGAATTGGAATGAGCCTTTGGATAGTCAGAGAGGTGGTTGGAGCTGGGGCCGGAGAGGCAAAGAAGGGGCCGGGGCCAGGAAGAGGGCCAAAGCTGGCTCGGATATCAAGTTGGTCGGATACCGGAGGTCGCAGGGGATTGGCTGGCAAGGTATTGGCTGGCAGGGCTCGGCTGACAGGGTACCAGAGGTCGCACGGGACGCTGCAAGCGTGGGAAAAAGGGAGGAGTGCCGCAAAGGATCCGGTGCAGCTAAGAAGAACTTGAGAGGGAATTGAGCATGGGCAAGGGTGTGCAAGCTACTGTTGATCTCTGTGGTGCTAAACAGGGGAATCCAGATGGGAACAGGGGAATTCTTGGGAGAGCTAGATAGGCAGCGCGAGCTGCTAATGGACTCAACTGGCTGCAAGACAGGGGAATTTTGAGAGAGTTGATTAGATAAGCGTGAGCTGCTATGGACCCAACAAGACTGTAGACAAGGAAATTACGAGAGAGCTGGCTAGGCCGAGTGTGAGCTGCATGGACTTGACTGAAGCTAGACATGGAGATTACGATAGAGCCGGCTAGACAATGTGAGCTGCTATGGACTCGACTAGGATGTAGACAAGGGAATGATGAGAGAGCCGGCTAGATTGAGTGTGAGCTGCATGGATTTGACTGAAGCTAGACAAGGAGATTACAAAAGAGCCAGCTAGACAAGTATGGACTACTAATGGACTCGACGGGTTGCTAGATAGGGGAATTCTCAAGAGAGATGAGCTAGACAAATGCCAGCCGCTGACTGGGCTCGGCTGATTATAGATAGAGGATTCTGAGAGAGCTGGCTAGGCGAGTGTGAGGTGCTATGGACCCAACTGGTTGGATAGGGAATTCTTGTGAGAGCTAGCTCAATAACATGAGCTGCTAATGGATTTGACTGAAGCTAGACTAGGGAGTTCTAAGGGAATTGGCTAGACAGGGGAATTCTTGAAAGAGCTAGCTAGACAGCGTGAGTTGCTAATAGACTCGACTAGGCTAGACTTGGAGATCCCGAGGGAGATGGCTAGACGAATGTGAGCTGCGTGGACTTGGATGGCTAGACAAGGGAATTCTCAAGAGGGCGGGCTAGTCCGGGTATGAGGTGCTGTGGGCTTGATTGGAGCTAGACGATGAGTGCTCAAGAGGGCTGGCTGGGCAAACGTGAGTTGCTACTGGGTTAGACTAGTTGTGCTTTAAGGGGGCGAGGCCGTATTTGCCACTTAGCCAAAATGTTCTGGAAGCGAAGCTAGGCCTCAAGCTAAGAGAGTCTAATGAGCTAAGTGCTTCTCAAAGAGCTACTTGGGGAATCAAATGAGCTGGCCAAGGCTAAGGCTGAGCTAAGAGGATTCTAGAAGAACTGCTAGGAGGACTTGTTCTAGTAATGATATGCACCTGATAGTGACTGGTAAGCTACTGTCTCAGGTAAGGCACTAGAGATGGACTACAAGGAGGGGCCGACAAAGGGTTACAAGTGGTGGTAAGTGATCTAAAACATGAGGGAGAGATCTAAAGACAAGAAAGTGCTGAGAATGATGATGAAAGTGACAAGAGATGGAAGAGATCTAAATATAAAAGGGAGGGCCCAAGTGATGCTAAGTGATAATCATAGGAGAGGTTACAATTGACCAAAAGGATGGTTTGGAAGGAGATGGGCCTCCCTTTATACATTTGGGGGAGGACATCTCGGCCCTCTATCTAGGAGATCCATAGATCCCTTGAAATCTACCTAAATTCTAAGAAAAACTCAAAATGGATGAAATTTGGATGGATTCAACATAAGTTTTGGAGCGTAGCTCCAAACGACAAGTAAATAGTGGCATTGGATTCCTTGGACCCAAAATAGCCAGTTTTGGTTGTTCACACTTCCAGTTCCAAGCTACAAGGCGTTGGGAAACTTGAATGAAGGGTTAGGGGTGGATGGATGAAAAATCCAGAATTGGGAGTTCATCCAAAAATGAGAAATTGACTTCCCGAGGTCTTCCAACATTTTTGGGGGAGCCAGGAAACACTCCTTGCTTTTGTCAATTGAGCTCCAAATGGATGATATCTTGAAATTGGATGTTGCGCTCGTGCTTGAAATAAGCTAGACGTGGTCGTTCGAGGCCTTGCCGCTATCAAAACGACTTGAAACTTGGGGGATTGTCTTAGATCCTTGAGAAACTCTTCCATGAATTTTAGTGGCATTTTACCGCCATTTTTCAACCTCCTTTTATTGGGGTTGACTAGTAGCCTAGCAGGGTTGACCGCTTGGAATCACGCTCTCTAAAGAGCAAAAGGTATTGGAAATCTTGGATATGGACGCACCAAATGTTGTTGTTGATAATTGTTGGATTGTAAACTGATGATGTGGCCCTTGGCCATAGCGTAACTAATCTACTCCTAAACTAACCCTCTCTAATTAGGTTAGTGGGGACTTTTGGAGGGGATTTCAAGCCCCATGTAGCATAACCTAAACTAACCCTCTCTAATTAGGTTAATGGGGACTTTTGGAGGGGATCCCAAGCCCCTAGTATGTGTGTCATTCAAACTAACTAAAAACTACTAATTCTCACTAAATCACTCCTTATGACTTGCCAAATGGATTAGGGTGAATGGCGTACCGCTAACCATTTGATCTAACTAATCTAAATCAACATAAATGGCTATTCCATTTATATTGATATAACTTTGAGTTAAGCAAAATGAAAAAATGAATTCAGGACTTCTGGTGCTAAATCTGGGACTCACAACCACCCAAGCTCATAAATTGCCCACCTTCTCAAATGCATTCCTTGTTATTTTTCATAAATTTCAACAATGTACAATTAGTGTACATTTGAGGAGGTGGGCAATTTTAGAGCCCTATGCCACTTCAACTTCAAAATTTTATAAGTAATTTCAAAAAACTTCAAAAAATATGAAATAACTTGGGTTAGATGCCAATTCCTCTTGTCTTTCAAGGAAAATTTATTGAAAATGATTTCAAGAAGTTTCACCTCCCCAAAATTCAAATTTGACCTTAGATGGTTGATTTATGAGCCTCCTACCTTAACCCTTAAATGTTAGAAAGGTCCTTTGTGACCGATGCAATACAAGGTAATTTTCTTGTATTTGGAATGGATCCACACCTTTACTACGTTTGAGGTCAACAAAAAAGTTGAAATATAGATAAACGTGGTTCTAGTGAGCTATTTGAAATCCCATTAGAATTTATTGTTGGTAGCAAATGCCAAATATACAGCCGTGTATCTACTATGCACATGGAACATTTAAGGGTTAACCCTTAAAAGACCATAGGCCATAGTATATACGCTGCCGCATAATCGGTATTTGCTACTAGTAAGAAGTTTTAATTTGAGATCTCAAGTAGCTCACTAGAACTGCTTTGATCTATTCTCCAACTTCTTTATTGATCTCAAATATAATAGAGGTGTGAATCCATTCCAAATACAAGAAAAATACCCCATATTGTATTGGTCGCAGTTGTACGCTCAATCCTTTAGGGGTTAACCCCACCTGGGTCCCTTTGTTCTTGAAAGATTTGTAAAGATCTGCTCAACAGTATAACACGGTATAATATTTTGGAGCTGTGTGTGCATAAGAGTTGTAAATTTTGAAGCTTAGTTAGATTATAAACGTAGAGTGAGATTCATGAACAAGACTGCCACTATGTTGATCTTGAATTTTAACCCCTAAATGACGGACCTATGACCGCTGATCCAAGTGTGACTGTCCATTATACAATTTGCTGCCATTTTGCAATTACATATGTATGAAAAAATTTGTATTTAATTTTTAGAGATGGAATTACACATCTTCTATACTTCACAATAAAAATAGAATTAATTTGTGCAATGTTGTCTTTTTTGAGAATTTTTGAAGAAAAAGTAAAGAAAAATCACATCAAATAGAAAAACATCTGAAAAAATATGAAAATTTCACAGTGTGTGTATATCACAATAAGAAAAATCATGGTGTAAACTCCATTTCCATGTCATTCTATAATTAGAAATTAATAGACATTGAAAATACATTCAAAGTTCAAATAGCAATAACATATTCAATATTAGGAAATTTTCCAAAATTCAAATTGGAGAAGAAACTAGAGTAGATGGCCTTCATTTTGCAAGTTGGGCTCAAGTTCAAAAAATATAATTTTTGTGGAGAAATCTCAGATTTAGAACAAAGAGCAACAACTTCCCAAAATACACTAAAACATCATATTTTGTGATTCTTTTTTTTTACTAACTTCTTATCTACATATAAAGAAACACTAATAAGAGTACAAATCCGATTAGAAACTCATCATAACCTAATATGATAGATCAAAAACAAAATTATGAATGAAAAATCAATTTTTCTGTTCATTCACATCCTTAGACATTCGTTCAAACTCCAAGAAATGGCTTCCCGGGCGTTACAGGGTTAAACAATATATATTTGCAATTCTCTCTCAATTGTATTCTAAACAAAGTAATGATGATTTACGAGTGCAACTTGTGGGTAGAATTTTGTTGGAATGAATTGGAAATGTAACAATGCCATCGTTATGGTTTTTGAGATGTTTGTTTGTTTTCACTTTTATCTTCAAGCTTATTGTTTCAAGGGAACTTTGAAATTTAAACCTGAATTAATTCAATCTTTTCTCGTACTTCAATTTTCACAAAACTACGAAAGTGCACATTAGCAGTGTTAGATGAATATGCTAGATAGTGCGATTATCAAAGACTAGATACTTCCAATGAAAGCAATCACACTTGAAACTACTTCTCATTGTGAGGAATGAAAGTTTGAAATCATCCATTGACTCTATGCAAATTGCTTGTGCATTTAGGGGTTGAATTCGACTTTTCAGTTTAACTGATTGAGGTTTTAGCCTTAGCCCTTTAAGGATCACGCGACCATGTTTTGGTCGCTATGAGTGGTTTTTGGCCTGTAGGTTGAAATCGCTCAATAATTTGGAATTTGGTCTTGAAGTATGCATGTGATCACAAGAATTTTGCATCCATCTAAAAAAATAACAATGCAATTGGGTATGTGAGTTGACAAATAATGGTGTTTATACGGCATGACCTCAAAATACGTATCCAATTTTTGTCAAAGATGGATCAAAGCAACAACACAATACATCAAGTATGCAAGAAGAATGTCAAATTTCAATTGCACAATTCTAAAAAATTTCAAATTGCTTAAGAAATATGCTTGTATTGTTTTCATGTACGGTAGTAGTATAATTGTAGTATTTGAAAATCTATTGAAATGTTGTTGTCATTTTGGCTTTAAAATTTGTCATCCTACATTTAAGGCCAATTCTTGATTTTTTTCACCAATTGAATTTTCCAAAATAATTATCAATTTTTTTGAAGAACCGTTTTAGGGTAGCAAAGAAAGTGGGTTTTTTTACCCTTTTGTCCACTTAGCTACACCTTGTGATTGTTATTTTTGTCTATTTTGTGTGAAACTAGTCTTGTTGGAAAGGTGGGAAACCCTGCTTTTTAGAAACGTAAGGCTTTTCTCAATCAAAACTTGCATGAAACATTAACATTCAAAACTAAACAAGAATGAAACACAAGAGATTTTCTGCATACGACCCACTCAATCATTATAATATTTCACCTCCAACGGTAAATCTAATTGAAATTTTGATGTTTTACAATGAACAAGATGTACTTCCCATTTGTACGGTTGGATTATTGAAAATGGGTCCATATTTGAGTCAATTCCAAATCTAAGCTTACAACCCATGTTTTTAATGGATTTTGTGAAAATGGGTGTGGTCTTTAAAGGGTTAATTAGTTGTGTGTTTAGCCACTTGGGCTTATCATACAAATTGCAATTGCGATCACTCCAGAATAGCTGGATATTGAGCATAGTGAAGTGTCTTGAGTATATAATAAATTGACCAACGGAAAAATAGGTACACATTTATGCTTTCGATTTTGCTTCTAAATAAATTGGAGTTTTTCCAACCCTAAGTCCACAAACTGTTGTGTTCAATATACCAAGCCAAAGTGAAGTACCAACCTTGAAAATTCATGTGATGATTATTTTTGTCACAACATAAATTGGATTGCCAAGCAGAGCTAATTAGAAGGTGGTCGGTAAGTTTAATCCTTTGCAACAAAGGCGTCTACAATGGGGATAATGAATGCTTTAACCTTAAACGACCATAGGGAATAGTATATACGCTCACGTATAATTTTCATTTGCTATCAATAAGAAATTTCAATTTGGAACCTTAAGTAGTTCACTAGAACCGCATTGATCTATTTTCCTATTTTTTGTTGGTCTCAAATATAGTAGAGGTGTGGATCCATTCCAAATACAAGAAAAATACCTTATATTGTACTGGTTGCAAAAGGTCTTTCAGTCATTTCAGGGTTTACCCTTGAACGACTAGGCTATCATAATACATACTATGTACGTTGTTGTATAATTGGCATTTGCTACCAACAATTTTTTTTAATTTGGGATCTTGACTACCTCACTAGAACAACATTGATCTATATTCTAACTTCTCTGTTGATCTCAAATGTAATAAAGGTGTGAATGCACTCCAAATACAAGAAAAATACTTTGTATTGAACTGGTCACAAAGGGATGCTCGGTTGTTCAAAGGTTAAGATGCTCACTGTAGAAGTTATATGAAGTGGATGAAATACGTGCAAATATGCTCAAAAAGTTGTTTTGTCTATTTTTCAGCTTTGACTTATTTGGTGATTGGATGCTTCATGACCTTTGTGCATGACTTTGAATCCATTCATGCACATTAGGAATTTTTTAAGCCTTCAAAGAACCCCCAATATTTGATGAAGCAAATTATCATTTGGGGGCTAAGCATGCTAGCGTGAGTACAAAAAAAATGTTGCATATCTATTGCTATCTTGTATGAAGGACCTTAGGCACACGCAAAATCCAAAATAATATAACTAGCATTGTACTAATAAAATATGTAAATGAACTCACGAATCACTATTTAAGTACTTCATTCAATTATACAAATAGAGTAAAGTAGAATTTATGGTTCTATTGTACCCATGACTTTGTCCAATTGGGATGGCATAACAATATAACTTTCATGATTACCTTGAACTCAAAAGGTGGGTGAAAATAGGGGATTAGGAATTTGTTTGTTATACTAGTAAGTACATATCTTGGGATCCTTTTGAGACTTTGGAGGTGCTCTTTGAGTGCTCAAAATTTTCCTAATACTAATGGAAGGAAATTAATACTTGTACAAAAGAATATTTGACCTCTATAATCCTCTTAGGGCATAATTTATTTTGCTTCAAATACTTCATGCTTTACATGCTTCACATGCTTCACCTCCTTATACTCATGTGGGTTAAACTTTTGACCAATTGAACACACTGGTCATGAGCCCAATTCAGCAAACACCTCGTTCATCAAAAGCAAATCTCTCAATTGTGAAAATGAATTTGCAAAGCTGTAAGTATATTAAGCTATTTGCTTTAACATTTAGCGCTAATTTGCTTGTGGTGGTGAATTGAAAAAATATACTATGGTGTTGTTTGTATCATGTACGGGTGGTAGTAGGGTGGTTGTATACTTTTTGCTAGCCATAGTACAATTGCACCACAATACTATGAAACCCCTATGGAGATATTTTTGCAGTTTCAAAAATTTCAAAGGTATTTTCAGAATATGGCAAAATATGGCAAAATATAGGGATATTTTTCAAAATTTCCCTAATTTCAAGTTCCAATAATTTTTTTTGAAAAATCACAGCAAGTAACAAAAACAAAGAAAAATGAAATAATGCAAGTGGGCTATCTTTAGATCAGTAAGGCAGCAGGGATCTCCTCAGATATTGATTTTGTTGACTGGTGAGTTTAATAAAAATATAATGCTTGGTTTAATAAAAACAAATTCAGTGGAATCAGCTCCTCAATTTTTGGTTCAGTCACGCTCTCGAGTCGAATCATGCCTCCATTCAGATTGTTTAAAACAAAATAAAATAAAACTTTATTTAAAACCCATAACTACTTTACCACAGGTTGCTTAAATCCTGTAAACGGAGAAAATTGAGCGATTGCGTCATCCCTAGTAAATGATTCAAACGAATAATGCTTAAATTTCAAAGTGCCACGTGGCATGATGCCAATGATGAAAAGATGTTTACTATTTTGAATACTGTAGGTTGATAGCAGATTCGGTATAACATAATTCTCCAAAATTTTGCCTAAATATTTTATAAATTATTCTCCAAAAATGCCCAATGTTAAACAAATCAAAAATTGAAATGCCAAATATTATAAAATTATTAAGCTTGACTAACAATGGAAGGTCACGATTGATTCCAAGAGGGTTCAATATAATGCAAATTTCTTACCAAGGGCTAATTTTAGAAAGTGAAAGATGCTTAGAGAAAGGCTTAATTCTATTAATTTTTTGATTGAATGTCAAATAATAACAACTTTTTTTGAAAGTGCATATTCTTATTTAATTATAAAATCTAATACCGAATTGACTTTATCTGAAAAAATAATCAATTTGGCATTGAGCAGCTGAATTTGCTCCCCACCTACATTAATACAAAATTACAAACATAAGCCCTTTTTACTAGCCAATACTTGTCAATGCCATTTACACTATCTCAAAGGTTCAAAGTGTCAAGTATGATACAAAATGTAAGCATCTCCTAGCAACAAAATTTGATTGTGTATTAGCAAATATTTAATGATACATTACTGTTGTTCATATTTTTCAAGTAACATTAAATATAATTGTATAGAAAAGTGTAGCTAGCACTCTTTGCATGAGGATCTAGGGAAGTGACAAGATACCATAAGTTCAAAACATAAATTCTATCCTTACATCTTTGTGAGAAATGCAGATCCTTCTCTTTGCAGAAAGAAGTGGAGAAAACCTTGCTCACAATAAATAGATTTGATTGAGAAACCAACAAAGATTTGAAACCCCTAATAGGGTGTTTCAAAACTTGACACATTTTTCTACTAAACTTATTCTTTCCTTTAGCCATTTATCCCAAAGATAAATCTAAATTTTTGCTTTCCTTATCTTCTTGTACAATAAAGCCCAAGCCTTTTGTTTTCTTGCGCAAGAAAGCACTTTTGTGCCCCTTGCTAGGAGGGAATGCCACATTGTGAGCAAGAATCCATGAGCCAAGAGTTGTGAACTTAGATGTTTTTACCAAAACATTAAATTTCACCTATAAATGTGTACATAGGGCGTTACAATTGTGCAATATAAATGTTCATATCTTGAAAAACTTGCTATATTTTAAGTTTTTCCATTAATTTTGGGCTCAAAACTACTTCCTGCTCACAAAATCTTGACTCGTTGCTCACGGTCTTCACCATTTTATGCTCACAAACATTAGGAAAAATTTGAGCCCTCTAGAAGGCCCTTATGAGATGTGCATATAGAGGAATTTCTGACCAATTTCAGAGGTCAGATCTGACCTCTGTCATGCAATTGGATCATACGACACACTGTATGAACCACTAAAAAAAAAACTATTTTTATTTACCTCTGTTATGTAGCGGGCACACATTCATAAGGGCCTTTTGGAGGGCTCAAAATTTTGCTAATGATAGCTTCGTCCGTGGCTAAGTGCACAAAATATTTTTATTCTCTCATGGACATTGAGGATGTTCATGTGACACCGGCCCTTCCTCCAAACCTTATCAGATCGGGATGTCAAAACAAAGTCTTGTAATGGACAAATGATGGCACTTACTTCTTTATATAAGAACAAGTTCTTCAAATTTTTACACTCATCCATTTGGTAGGGATTAACCCCTAAAGGCCCAAGGAGCCCACTTTGGGCTTTATGAGAACTTGGGTAGGTTCTATTGACTTCATAATTTGGAAACTTTTCATGAAATTTTTAGGACGGATGCTACTCATCATAATCTACATGTGAAGCTTTATTTCATGTCATTCTAATAAGTAATGCAAAAGTTATAAGGTTTTTTCAATTTTGATGTCAAACCAGGCAGCAAAAAATATATTCTAATTTTTTATTTTTGTTTTTTATAGAATTTTATAGATTGATACCTACTCAAAAAAAAATTGAATCACTCAATTCCAAATAATGAGGTAAGAGTTACAAGGAGTTTTCTTTTGCGGGCAGTGAAGGTACAAAGAGAGTAGAAAATACATATAAAATTATCTTTTACTCTCAGTTTTGAAAATTTTTCAAATGAAAATGAAAATTAAAGTTACTAATTATCTGTTAGAGCATCCTCACTATTGGGATTAACAATTTTCAAATTCTTCCAAAACTTATTAGCATATTAGTTATATCTTTCATTCCTCAATACCTTTCACTTTACAATTTTTGTAAAAATGAATCCAAATTTTTTGTTGTTACATTTTTTTATATATGCTTTCCACCCATTTTCCAACATATTGCCAAAATTGCACAAAAAGTGCAACCTACGTTGTTTTTCTCTAAAAAGTTTGAAAATCAAAATTTCACCTTCTAGAAGGACTAGAAAAGCCTACATTTTGAAGTTTAGGCACATTGATCTTGCAATTGGTGGGAGTATTCATTCTGAAATTTTGGGACAATGTACTTGTGCAAGTCAACCAAAGGATCCTATGGTTGGATTTGTTAATAAGTAATTTTCAATGAAGATTTTGATCCTGGTTTGGGGACTAGTATTTTGAAGCAGTTTTGGGCCTCTAAACACACACAAAATTTAGGGGTTAATCTTCACAAATCGTTGTCTCCAAACTAAAACCCTCAAATGATGAAGAGGTTATTTTTAGTAAAATAATGCATGGAACCTTGAGCCAAGTGCTTACAATAGAATTGATGTAAAGCAATATTGTCTAAGGTAGAAGGTTTTAATTTGGTGCATGCTCTAAAATGGTGCATCTCCTCAAATGCACTTTGTTTGTACATGTTGTTGTTCATAGCCCTTCAACAATGTTCATGTAATGTACATTTGAGTAGGTGCAGCATTTCAAAGGCCTATGGCCTTTCCACTTCAAAATTTCATAACTAATTCCACAAAGTTCCAAAAAATATGAAACAACTTGAGTTAGATGCCAATTTCTCTTGTCTTTCAAGGAAAATTTATTGAAAAATACTTCAAGTAGTTTCACCTCCCCAAAATTTAGTTTCAAGCCTTAGATGCTCCATTCATGAGCCTCCTACCTTAAACTAGTAACCCTTTTAATCTTAAGTCTATTGCTAATCTTGATATGAGCTGCATAGTATGAAAATACAAAACTTATAATGCAGCCATATAAAAATAAATGTCAATTATGGACTAAAGCATTTCATTCAACAATAGTCATGTTCCTTAATGCTGTTTTTGACAAGCTGGCACTACTCTCAAGGATATTCCAATTATACCTCTACTGAATTAGTTGACGACCTACTTAAACTAATATGGACCTTGGAGTCCCAACTATATTAGTTTATGGAGATTCTACCGTACCTTTCATTACTCCAAAAGTATAGTTTACTCCTTCATCCATTCCAAATTAGCTACTTTGGTCTATGTGGGTATGTGGCCTTAAGCATCACTTGATCTAATGCCAACATTGAAGAAATGTCCTTGTTAGCTACAAATTCACCCTCTAAGGCATCCTTCCATGCTGCATTGATGATTGGGAGGACCGCTAGACGACAATTATTTGCTCAATTGGTGCTCATGGAAGCGGCTTTTGGATCTAGTATGTTTGATGACTTTCACCCATATATCTGTCATTTTTGAATTTTTGTTTGTTTCTAATTTGTTTTTGTCAATCATAAAAAAAGGCTATCATGTGCAACACCTTTGCCACATGGAAGTGTCAAATGCAATAACCACTGACTTTGACTTGAAGAACTTCCACCTACAACCAGTCTTGTTTTTACAAAACCATCCTTCCACCCCCTCACATGGAAGGAAGCCCTACAATCAAAGTGCTCCTTCAAAGTTCTTAGGAGTTGTTTGTTCTATAGCCAATATTAAAGTCCACAACATGCAAGCTTAGAGCATCCGCACCCTTGCACGCAACTTGGAGCTCTAGAAAGTAAGCATCAAAGGTGCATCCACTACCATATGTTTGCTTAAATCTCAAATATCCCAACCTTGCTCTCAAGCAACCCTCAAGTAAGTACTAGCAGCATTGAGTGTATTACGTAGGAAGGTATTGAGCTTCAATCACAAGCCTTTTGTTGATCAATTCAAGCAAGTTTTAATTGTCCTAGATGTGGGTGTGCTAGCAATCCATCAAACTTTAAATTGATTCCAATTTTCGAGCTACAAATGAGCAAGTATTGTCTTGTATAGGATGTTGGCATGTCTATGGTGAGGTGCAACAAAGGCCGTGCCAAGTATTCTTGCGAGAGGCTGTTGAGCGCGTATGAGTGTGGATGCTCTTACCAACTCGACACTAGGGCCGCACACATGCTTTGTTTTCATGGCGGATATTAGCGGTGTCATAATGGAGATCTCTCCATCATGTAGGTACTTGTTATTTATTTATTTTTGTGTTGATTTCAATAAACCAACAATTGTGGCAAAATGAGTGGTCATGGTGAGGACCACGGTTTAGTGACAGCGCAGCAGCCATAGATTCTAGTGCACTGCGCCGTCTTGTCACATGCACAGCTCAGGGGGGTAGGTAGCAGATTGACTGGGCCAATTTCCTGCTTCACTAGCTACCAAGCCGTGGGCCACCATCATCGCTTGACGAGTCTGATGGAGTTTGAACTCGGACCAACGAGCGGCCAGAGACGACTGCTTCTTCAACCAACTAAGTTCACGACTTGGCGACTGAAGATAAGCGTTTGACGCTATTATATGCCCGCAAGGGCACGTGGCTACTTCACGGTGGTGTTTATTTTGTAATTTAATCATTTTTATATGTTTATCTAGATGTTTTGAGAGGCTCATATATTTTATCTTTATTTGAATAAAAAAAATATTAAAGATTTAGAAGTGAACGGGAAATGTGTGAAAAGAAAAGGGGTTTGGCGTTTATGGTGGAGTTAAGATAAAAAGGAGCATCGGCTGATGTGCCCCACCTTCCTACTTTAGATAGGGTCAAAATTTAAAAAAAAAATTCCTTAATTGTTGAAAGTTAGTGTATGAGTGTTGGTGGGAAGAAGGAAGAAATCCCAAAATTTTGATGTGAGTGAACTTTCTATGTATACATGATTTTAAATTGAAATTTGAAAAAGTTGTTCCTTGTGTGATTACCTTTTCAAAATAGGTTTACAAGTTTGATTTGACATTGTGATGCAAAAGTTATGAGTGTTTAAATTTTGGAGTCAAAAAGCCAAATTATGAAGAAAGGCTGAGACTTTGACAAACCATAGCTTATGATTTATATATCATTTTGCAACAAGATTTGGAGAGGGTATTCATCTTAGTCTTAGCTCTTTTGAAAATCCTTAAATTTGAGATTTGGAGCTTGGAAGAGAAAGTTATGGAGGTGTGAAGGATTGAAGGTGGTTGCCTATACGAATTAGTTTGTAATGACGGTTACGTTGATTAGAGGTTGGTTACCTTTCCTCTTTCCTTCTTATACCAAGTGAAGAGGTTTGTTCCTCACTTGACATTTTGCTTAATACAATGGAATACTTTCAATGTCACCTTTGCGTCTCTTAGTGTTTGTTTCTATATTAAGTTATGATCTCAAAATAGGAAAGGAATGTCGACTCTTAATTTTGTATCGTAACATAATGTCAAGTCCTTGAAAGTCCACATTTGGATGAGGAGGCAACCGGGTAGGGATGTATTTGGTTTTGACAAATGTGAAATGTTGCCTTTTGGAAAATTATTGTAAAATAAATAGGCTCGAGAGTTCTTGCAAATTTTCTATGGTGGTAGGAGTAGCAAACAATTTGTGGGGTTTCCTTTTTCTAAAATTTTGGCATGTTCTACTCAACGTTTCAATGCGTTCTTGGGATTGTTTGTTGGTTCTATCGAGAAGGTGATTTTAGATTTTGATGCATTCACCGTGGTTGGTAGGTAGGATAACGGCCAATTAATTGGTAGTGATTAGGAAGGAAATAAGAGTAGAGGCATAAATGAAATAAGGTTAGGGTTAGAAAATACTTGCATCAAGTAAATCATGTTGCAAGTTTCAACAATGCTTGTCTACAATGACAAGATTGTGGTGGGTGAAGAAGGTTGGAGAAGTCATATTGTGAAGTTAGGTTGAGCTACTATAGATCATGAGCACGTAGCCGGAGATTCGCGAGGGCTTATAATGCCGGAAGGGATGGGGTCGGAATTGGTCTCATTCATACAACAACAAATTCAAAATGTGTTTCAAGCGGCGATCCCCCACTTGGTGCAAGAACTTTCAGAGCGTGCGACGTTGGGGCCAGGACTGGTAGCGTCATCCACTTCCGAGGAAGAAGGGCGAGCACCAAAAATAATGGAATAGCCTCGAGGTGATGGATTTCATATCAAAGAATCAAAAATAGCGGAACCGAATAAGTTTTCTGGAAAGAAGGGTAACGAAGTGTATCGGTGGCTTGCACAATTGCGTTTGATATTCCGAGGTAAGCCATGCACTTATAATTCTGATGCTGATAAAGTCGCTTATGCTCTTTCATATATGACAGGGGCTGCACAAAATTGGGCGATACCACTTTTGCAAGCCTTTGATGAAGGACGTGATCATGAGCTGTTGACGGACTATGATGCTTTCCGGAAATCTATTATTGGGGTTTACGGTAACTTGGATAGACAAGATAACGCAAAAGACCGTTTAGGTCAGCCTAGGCAAATCGGTTCGGCGGCATCATATATTTCTACGTTTAATGAATATGCCGCTCAAATTGAATGGAACGAAGCTAGCTTGGTGGCTCGGTTTCGAAGAGGACTCAAAGATGAGATTTTAGATTCCGTAGCCACCGTAGAGACCCAACCACAAAGACTTCAAGATTGGATGGCAATGGTGTCTCGGATTGATGAGGGGCTATGGGGCCGACGGCAAAATTGGTGGGTACAATCCGATTCCCAAAATATTAGAGTTCCAACCGCTCCTTTCCGTGATCCAAGTACAAAGTCTCAAGCAAATTCGGGCCCAGTGCCTATGGAACTTGGCGCGACTTGAGCCACGCAAGTTTTGGCAAAAACGGCAGCGGAACGGCTAGAGTATCAATGCCAGAGGCGATGTTGAGGTTGCGGCAAACTAGGACATATCAGAGCTAAGTGCCCCACAAATCCCTCTAGGCCACTTTCAATTTCGGCTACCATGAAGATGGAAGAAACAGCCTCAGGAAAAAAGGAAGCTCGGGACTGAGTGCGAAGATTCAATATCCAAACGTTGTCCAGACGGCGGCGGCTACAATCCCGAAGCAAAACACAATCACAAAACGGGGAGATGATGAGTTTGATCATAAGCAAGGTTTGCAATGGAAGGAACCTCTAGTGATCCACGAGGATCCGGGAAATGTATTGACTCCATTGTCTCTACGGGCTATCTTGGATCCGGAGGCCCATGCAACATTGGATGCCACAATCAACTCCATGGTGGCCTCCACCCTAGTGGACTCAGGAGCTACAGGAATCTTCATGCATCATTGTTTTGCAGAGGAGTGCAATGCAATCCTAAAACTCAAGGTAGCACCAAGAGAAGTCTGGGTGATTGATGGCCAAATGATTAATTCCGGGTTTATTACACACAAAGCGGTGGTTGAACTTGTAATTAGGAGTCATCGTGAGAAGTTGGTGGCGGATATCACCAACACAAAAAGATATCCATTTATTTTGGGCATTCTTTGGTTGATTCGTCACGACCTAACTATTTGTTGGTCACAAAGGAGTGTAATGTTCAACTCAACGTATTGTGGAGCAAATTGTACAATGCCTGAAATAATGAGTCTTTATTTCGGAGTTGGAAATGATGCTAGGCGACGGTCAACGGATGGTAGGATTATCGCGAGTGCACTGCATTCACAAAGCAAAGTTTACAAAGGAAGAATCGAAAAGAAATTAGCGAAAGAGGAGGTGCCGCGGGCCTTGCAAGCGCTGCAAGCTTGTCAGGGCCCGTAGACAGCCTACGCATCGGAGTTGCGGGCCTATCGGGGCTTGTAGGCAGCCCGGGCGCTAGCGCTGCGGTCTTGCCGGGACTGCCAAGACCTGCTGGGCGGGCCCAAGCAGTGAGCTCTGCTCTGCCATCCGGCAAACCAATACCGGCTGCTAGCTGTGGGCTGGCGGCTGAGGGCACTCCCGCTCCGGTATCCTCTCCGGCACCCGGCATAGGGATACCGAATGTAGGGGCCGGTAAAGGACTTAGGGGTACAGGGCCCGGTAAGCCAATGAAAGGTACCGGACCCGTTACAAGAAACTTAGTTGCCCTAACGCACTTTTTTGTATCAGCGGCCGCTTTTCGTTTTTCGGTGAAGGATGCGAAGATTTATGCACTTGATATTTCCGAGATAAATCTTTCTAGTACAAAGAATTCTTTAATTTCAGAGGAATACTGCGACTTGAGTAGAGCTTTTAGTGAGCAGGCATCAAATAAGTTGCCAAAACACGGCGTGGCGGACATGAAGATTGAATTCAAGCAGAGCCAGGAGCCACGAAATACTGATCTCCGACCTATGTCACCGGCAGAATTAGAAGAGCTTCGCAAGTATTTAGAGGAAAATTTGGGGAAATGATGGATTCGACAGTCCAAATCCCCGGTATCGGCACCAATTGTTTTTGCCAAGAAGAAAGATGGTTCCATCAGAGTTTGCGTGGATTATTGAAATTTGAACAAAGTCACAATCCGAAATCACTACCCGTTACCCTTTATTCCGGAGTTCACAGACCGGTTGGTGGGAGCAAAGATTTTCACTAAGCTGGATATAAGATAGGCGTACCACCGAGTGCGGATCACATTGGGACATGAATTCAAAATGGCATTCAAAACACGGTATGGGTTGTTCGAGTATTTAGTGATGCCTTTTGGATTAACTAATGCGCCTGCCCAATTTTAATCTTACATGTAGGAAATCTTTGGAGATCTATTGGACATTTCCGTAGTAATATATTTAGACAATATCCTCATTTTTTCAAAAGATCTAGAAGAACATGTATGAGTTGTATGGGAAGTTCTTCAACCATTGGAAAAACATGGACTTTATGCCAAGGAATCAAAGTGTCAGTTTCATTGTCAATCCGTTGAGTTTTTAGGAATGGTGGTGTCTGCTAAAGGGTTGGAAATGTGTCAGGACAAGATTCAAACCATTAAGGACTGGCCCACATCAAAAATCGTGAAGGAAGCGCAAGCATTCTTTGGCTTTGCCAATTTTTATCGGCGTTTTATATGTGATTATTTTAGAATTGCTGTTCCCATTATCATGCTAACAAAAAATGATAAAAAATTTGAATGAACCATAGAAGTGGACCGGGCTTTCATGGAACTTCGATCAAGATTTCTCCAAGCACCGATACTGCTCCACTCTAATTTTGAACGACTCTTCATTGTAGAGGCAGACGCATCCAATGTGGCAACAGGAGCTATTCTTCCGCAGCACGGGGATGATGCGCATCTTCACTTTTGTGCGTTCCATAGTTCAAAGATGTCTCCAGCAGAACAAAATTATAATATCTATGATAAGGAGCTCTTAAGTATAATTTTGGCGTTTCAAGACTGGCGGGTATATTTGGAAGGAACACCGCATCAAACCCGGGTATTTTTGGACCACAAAAATTTGAAGTATTTTCTTATTACGAAACAGTTAAACCAACGCCAAGCTCAATAGTCTGAATTTCTATCTGCTTTTAACTTTAAAATTCACCACCGGGTGGGATTGCTAAATGGAAGGGCAGACACTCATTCTAGATGAGTGGATATCACCAAGGGACAAAATAAAGAGAATCGACCCTTATTGCGATTGGTTGTTCTTGAGTCTTATGAACCGGTATGGGCGGATGTACAAATTATAGAATAACTTAAAACAGTGTTGCAAGAGAATGCCACACTACAACCACTATTGTCATTTTTCAAAAACAATTCCAAGCAATCTCCTCGAGATATACGCCGACGACTTCAAGGATACAAGTTGGATGATGGAATCCTTTGCTTTAAGGATTTGATATATGTACCAGACAATGAGGAACTTAAGCGGCAAATTTTGCGATCTCGGCATGATGCACCAGCCGCGGGACACCAAGGGAGAGCTAAATCTTTGGATTTGGTTAGCCAAATTTTTTATTGGCCCACATTACGCCGCTATGTTCACCGGTACATTGAGGGATGTGACTTGTGTCAACGATCGAAATCAACTCATCATCCTAGATATAGACTAATGCAACCCATTCCGGCCGGTCATGCACCGTGGAAAAGAATTTCTACCGATTTCATAATAAAATTACCAAATAGCAGTGGACATGACTCTATTATAGTGGTGGTCGATAAAAACACAAAACTAGGCCACTTTATTCCTACAAAGGAAACGATTACCTCCAATGAGACCGCTTCATTATATCTACATAATATTTGGAAGTTTCATGGCATACCGGAAGAGGTAATTTTGGATCGTGGGCCAGTTTTTGTCTCTAAGTTCATGAGAAGACTTTGCGAACTCCTTAGGATTCGGCCATCTCCAACCACGGCTTTTCATCCTCAAGCGGACGTGCAAACCGAAAGGGTGAATCAAGTGTTTGAGCAATTTCTTCAAACTTTCACTACAACCCGGCAAGATGATTGGGCCGATTTCCTCCCAATAGCGGAATTTGCGTATAACAACGCAAGTCATTCTGCAACATGATTCTCTCCTTTCTATGCTACTTATGGTTATCATCCGACATTTTCGGTTTCTACACCAACCACATCTACAGTGCCTGCGGCGGAAGATCGAGTGCAACACATACAACAAGTCCACAAAGAACTTAAAGTCATGATAAAAATTGCAGGGGAGGACGCCAAATACAACTATGATCGCGAGGTACGATTACAACCAATATTTCAAATAGGCGACAAGGTTCTTCTTCGGCACAATAATATAACAACTACAGAGCTGTCTTGGAAACTGGTCCCAAAGTTTTTGGAACCATTTATAGCAATTGCTAAACTCTCCGATATTGTTTATCGCTTACAATTACCAAAAACATTGCAAATTTATGATGTGTTCCATATCTCCTTGCTTGAAAGATATTGTTATGATTCTATTCCGGGACGACGCCAATTACCACCCCCACTGATTACCACTCCTAATGGAAATGTTGAATGGGAAGTCCACAAAGTTCTTAATTCACGGATTTTTGGTCGGGGAAGAAGATTGCAATATCTAGTCTCTTGGGAGGGCTACGGACCGGAAGAGAATTCTTGGGAGCTGGCGGCGAATTTAGAGAATGCACCACTAGCGGTGGCAAAGTTTCATCAAAAGCACCCTAAAGCGCCGGTACCGAATCGTAAGAAAACTCTACCTAAAAAGGGAGATAATGTTATGAACTAGTTCGTAATGACGGTTACGTTGGTTAGAGGTTGGTTACCCTTCCTCTTTCCTTCTTAAGCTAAGTGAGGAGGTTTGTTCCTCACTTGACATTTTGCTTAATACAATGGAATACTTTCAATGTCACCTTTGTGTCTCTTAGTGTTTGTTTCTACATTAGGTTATGATCTCAAAATAGGAAAGGAATGTCAACTCTTGATCTTGTATTGTAACACTGCCTTTTTGTTATGAGAAGGCCAAAACTTTGAAGAGCTACAACCTTTGAACAGTACAAAATTTTATTCTCAAAATTTTAAGAGTAATAATTTGTTGTCATAGCTTTTTGAATTGTCTTCAATCATTATATTTAGAGTCTTATTGAAAAAATTATAGTGTATAAGAGTTGGGGGTTTGGATGCTTTCTAAAAAATTGAGACCCACATTTTGATTGACTAGATTTTTCGGACAGAGTTTTATTTTGAAGTGAAAATCTTAGGAGTTGTAGTCAGTGGTATTATCTTTTTAAATTGATATCACGTTTCTATGGGTGATGTGTAAAACAAAACTTATAGAAGTTTATACAGGCTATGTTTAGTTTGCAAGGAGGAAGAAGAGCCTCTATTTTGAATCCTCATAACTTTTAGACAGTAGCTTAGCTTGAATTGAAATTTTTAAAAAAATGTTAGAAGGTTAAAAGAGCTTTTCAAATTGCTATTACATTTAACAATTGAATCTTTGAACCATCTGTGGCACTAGAAAAAAAGTCGTAGCCTTTCTAGGACTTGTTATTTATGGTTTTCTTCATTGTTTTTATTAAAATATGAAGACTTAAAGACATGAAGATTAAAAATCTGAAGTGTGAAGATCAAAACCAATGACAATTTTAGTCAGCAAAGCACAATTGCAGCGAGATATCCTGCGTGTTTCCAAGGCGCGCTGCTCCCAACTTGATAGCGGGCGCTGAAGAAATTCATCCGACACCATGTAGCGTAGTAGCAGGGCTAGCCTCGGCAGATTTTGTAATCGCCACTCCGCCACTCCACTTAGCCAAACAACGAGAAGGCCCATGTCCCCACGTGTCATGAAGCACATGTCATGAAGCTACGTGTCATGATGTCACGTGTCATGATGTCACGTGTCATGATGCCACGTGTCATGACAGATGGATGGCGGATGATGGTGAGTGGCAGGGCGGGCTCACAGCATGTACGTTGTCCTACTAATGAACATGGAGAGCCAAAAAACAATAGAAAGTCAGCTAAATTAATTCTACAAAAAACCAAATGAAATCTAAATAAATCAGCTAAAAACTGACTAGGTTTTTGGAAAATTTTCAATTATAGTGTAGGTATATGATGAATAGCCAATGCATCCACTAAAAAAACCGGATGAAAATGAGAAATGTAGGCTTTTAATCCCTAAAGGACCAAAAAGCCCACTTTGGGCTTTATGAGAACTTGGGTAGGTTCTATTGACTTCATAATTTGGAAACTTTTCATGAAATTTTTAGGACGGATGCTACTCATTATAATCTACATGTGAAGCTTTATTTCATGTCATTCTAATAAGTAATGCAAAAGTTATAAGGTTTTTTCAATTTTGATGTCAAACCAGGCAGCAAAAAATATATTCTAATTTTTTATTTTTGTTTTTTATAGAATTTTATAGATTGATACCTACTCAAAAAAAAATTGAATCACTCAATTCCAAATAATGAGGTAAGAGTTACAAGGAGTTTTCTTTTGCGGGCAGTGAAGGTACAAAGAGAGTAGAAAATACATATAAAATTATCTTTTACTCTCAGTTTTGAAAATTTTTCAAATGAAAATGAAAATTAAAGTTACTAATTATCTGTTAGAGCATCCTCACTATTGGGATTAACAATTTTCAAATTCTTCCAAAACTTATTAGCATATTAGTTATATCTTTCATTCCTCAATACCTTTCACTTTACAATTTTTGTAAAAATGAATCCAAATTTTTTGTTGTTACATTTTTTTATATATGCTTTCCACCCATTTTCCAACATATTGCCAAAATTGCACAAAAAGTGCAACCTACGTTGTTTTTCTCTAAAAAGTTTGAAAATCAAAATTTCACCTTCTAGAAGGACTAGAAAAGCCTACATTTTGAAGTTTAGGCACAGATCTTGCAATTGGTGGGAGTATTCATTCTGAAATTTTGGGACAATGTACTTGTGCAAGTCAACCAAAGGATCCTATGGTTGGATTTGTTAATAAGTAATTTTCAATGAAGATTTTGATCCTGGTTTGGGGACTAGTATTTTGAAGCAGTTTTGGGCCTCTAAACACAAAAGAATTTTAGGGGCTAACCGAAAAAGCTCAAAATCTCCCCATACACTATGCCCCCTACTGTTAAGAGGAAAGACGAACTTTGTCATTGTTAACCTTCACTGGGAGGTACCCTTTTACTCCTCACAATACGAGGATCCTCAACAAATGACATGAGCTGACTCTCGCCCTCACCAATCGGCTCTCAAGATCTTTAACTAAGCTCTCCCACAGGTATCCGGGGAGATTATCCTTCCACTTGCTGGGGGGAGGAATGCAGGAATACAGCCGGTTAACAATGTTATGAAGCCCCTGCCGTAGCTCCAATTCTGGAGGATGCCGCAGCGGATCAAAGCGGCAACAAGCGGTAACTGGCGGCCACGAATCTTTGCAACGCGTGTCCCGGGCCTAATTAATTACTCCGGGCTTCGTTGGCTACAGGGTGGGTGCGCCAAAGCCAAACCATTTCTCTTGCCCTGATCCTCAAGGTTGCTTGGCAGTTGCCGAGGGTGGTCTCTTGACCTGCTTCCCCCGTGAAAGTGAAGTGGAGATGCTTAGCACGAGGAATGTCTCCCCAACAAGAGCAGTTTGGGACATATTAACCCTTGAAAGACCGAGCCATTTTTTCAGTGAAAAAGACTGAAAACTGTCACTTTTGGGGAATGAGAAGAATGGTATTTTTTTAATTTATTTTTTGAAATCCAACCGTAGGATCTTGCTCTAGACAACATGAGGTACTTGCAAAAAAAATTGAGCTTATTCCAAATGACAAGGACTGAGATTTTTATATTTGAAATGAAGAAAAAAGTTTTTTTTCATACTACTTAAAATTTTCAGATGCCGTTGACCACTCCTATATCAAAAATTTGGTCTACGCAAAGTTGAGGTTTTTTGTTCCCATGTAAAAGACCAAGTTAGGTATGTGTGGGAGAATTTTCAAATCAATTGGAACTATACAGCACATGGGAAAAATCAATAAGTAAAAAGAAGTAGAGAATGGGTCAAAATACTAAATTGTTAAGAATTTAATTATTGAAATGAAAAATGCAAATCCCAGCAGTTATAATGCTGTGATAAAAAATCTACTTCCTTTCGTTTAGTTTTTTTTCCAAAATATTGAAAATTGAGAAAATAAAGGACTTCAAAGTTTATTTTAGAGTAGAGAATCCATAATTGCCCGCAAACAAAAACTCCTTATAACTTTCATGTCATTGATTGAAATTGAATGATTCAAAGCTTCTCATGTATGAAAAAATCTAAAGAACCGATTTCAAATTTTTATTTTAAAAATATATAACTTTTAAAGAAGTTTTTGGGCTGCCCGGACAGGCAGACCTCCCCAAAATTTCAGAAAAACATGCATAACTTCTTCAATAAATGTCGGAATGAAGAAAAAATTAGATGCCCACATAGATCTTTGAATTCCCCATCTCCCATAAAAGTTTCAGAAAATCACATAAAGTAGTTTACTCATAGGTACATGACAGAAACCCAAACGGTCCCCAAAGTGACAACGGTCCTTAGGAGTTAAGCTATCTTTGGCACTGCAAGACCTGATGGTGCAAGTTATTTGTTTCCCAAAGTATCCAAAACACCATATCCAAAACACCATATTAGATAAATTGGGAAAAACAGGGATCCCATTTTGTACTCCACCTAAAATCCAAAAAGTTGCCTTAATTCAGATTCGAAGGTATTAGATTTAGTCTAAGCCACTAAGATTTTTTCCCTCCCAAATTCTTCCTCTCAAATGAGGACATGTGTACCAAAAAACAAACACTAGAGCTCAAATTAAGTTGATCATCTTAATCCTCAGAAGTCCCAAAATGTACTGTTTTTCCAATTTATCTAATATGGTGTTCCAAAGATTTGGAGCCTTATCTTACGTAGAGACTAGAGATCTTGACCATAGGTTGAGACCTTCGTACAAAAAAAAATGCCTCTATGTAAGGTCTTACAAAAATTTCGCCATAAAAGGTGTTCCTTGCAAGATTTCAAAATGTAAGGCATTTGGTGAATGCACAAGATCCCTCAACCAAGATCTTTACTTGGCATTTCTTGCAATGTCCCACGTTTCAAGTTTCATTGAAATCTGAAAAACTAAATGATAGAGAGATGTGGTTTTTTTTTTTTTTTTGCTTTGCACTACTTTCCATGTTTTAGATTTAGGTTCACTATAAAAAAACTACATGATAACATTTTTTGGATTTGTTGGAGCCAAAGCAAGGATTGCAATAGAACAGAAAGAAATAACATGCGCACAAAGGAGAATGAAAAGTGACATGCACAACTAACGGATGCTTGAAATCATGATCCAGGATATTTGTGCAATTTCTGAAAAACCAGGGGTATCTAACTTATACAAACATAGCAAACTTCAGGGGTATCCGTAAAATTTTCCCTAAAAACAAGGAGGTACGATGACCAGCATTAATCAGGATAAAATATAGAGATTTCCGCTTCAGGGAAGAATTTGACTTTGGCATTTGGGATCTAAGTCTGACTAGGCATCCGAGGAAACGGAGCGAGGCTGAATGATCAGCAAAGGAATCTGAGAGCGTTTTGTCGATTG
The DNA here is from genome assembly GCA_963920765.1 of Ulota crispa. Taxonomy (NCBI): domain Eukaryota; kingdom Viridiplantae; phylum Streptophyta; class Bryopsida; order Orthotrichales; family Orthotrichaceae; genus Ulota; species Ulota crispa. Next base: position 6,550,483 of record OY987250.1, on the reverse strand, counting down.
CAGCGGTTTGTTCGGCCCAAGAAAAGAAGTTGGAGAAATTTGGAATGATCGCACACTCGCACGGGGGGTTTCGAAAGTGGGCGGAAATGGTCGAAATTCTTAACATAGTACTGATTATACTTGGCAAATGCTCGCATTCGCATAACTCAGATATTTGCCCAAAGTCAATGAAAGAGAGCGTGGTACGTGGCATGCACGGCAGCGACGATGACGCGGTTCCAGTGGGGTTTTCTGCGGTAATCTGCATGATTGAGCTTCGATTGAGCCGAAGAGGGCAACGCCAACTGAACATTCCCCAAATATAACAGCGAATGACGTACAAATGGGGCTGGGGCAGCGTAAATTTTCTTGGCGAATAGTCGTCTAAATCTTATCTTGAAACCGGCCTGGCAAACACAATACTGGAAAAAATCTCTGAAAAAATGGATGAATTTGCCGAACCCCTCCCAAGGTTTGCAGTAGATTCTTCAAATTTTGGATAAAAGTTACTAAAATTAGTATATTTATGGATGAACTAGCAGACATTGATGAATCTGTCAACATTTTCCTTACCTGCTCACATGTGGGGTGCGTGTCACTCTACCTAGCAAAAATCTAAAAAAAATACGCTAGGCTGGGGCACTGGGCACTTGCATCAAGGTTAAATAAGTTGGCAAAAATTTGCCTAAAACTTACCTCGGAAGTGCACTGACGACCTTTGCACTCAAAAATTAGTGTGAAAAAGTGGATGAAATTGCCAGATCCTTCCAGGAGCAGAACTGTAATTCGCCAGATTTTGGATGAAAGTAGCTTATAATAGCAATTGTTTGGATGAACTTCTATGTATCATTCATTTGTTCCAATTTTAACCAAATTTTCCTTACCTACTAGCAGTCTGGGGTGCAGGTCGCTCTACCTCAACAAAATCAAAAATTAAACCCTGACTTGCATTGCCGCATTCGGCAACAAAGCATGCCTAGAAACATGGCATGAATTTCTGAGAGGCTTTGTATATTGGACAAGTACTGTACACCAATGTCCGGGGAGGTTTTTTTTAGAAAACTAGGTACATTTCCTACTCTTCTCTGGTTCATTCAGGGGTTTTAAAAAAAAAAATGGTCATAGCCTAGACATGCATTTTTTGGTCAGCCAAGAACCTTTGATGTGTTATTTCACTTGGTTGATTTCCGAAGCTGAAAAAAATATTTTTGTTGAAATTTGAGTTACAGTGTATTATATTGGATTTCTTTCTTTTTGCAAATGATGCAAAAAGATCCACCTTTTGCTTACCATGTACATGGCACAGCAAAACTAGGAATTGATTAAGACAACAACAACCTAACAATCAAGCTAACCCCAAGCTTCAACCAATGCAAACTCCTTTATACTTTAAAAGGACTTATTATTAATTTTTGTTACTTAAATATCCTTGGTTAGATTTGAACTAGGTTGGATTTGAACTAGGTCAAGTCCCACCATCTTAGTACAAAGATTCAATCTTCAAAAAATGTTTGGATTATAAATTAGAACTCCACACATTTTTTGCAATCTAGTTAGTACATGAGTCAAGAGTCAAGACTTGGGCTTCTAGAATGTGTTTACACAAGAGCTCCGTGTGTCCTTCAAGGATTGGTGCACCAGGTGCACCTCTTATCCCATCAAATATCACCCATTCACCCACTCACCCACTTGGTCACCTCACCCTTGCTTCTTGCTTTTTAAAAATTTTGAACTTTAGCATTGTGTAATTGCTTGTGAGAGTGAGGTAAATTTTGGATTTGGCAAGATTTTGACAGAATCTACCCTCATTTGACATTAGGGAAGTGAGGATGTTCTTTTCACATCTTCAAAAAAAATTTGATACTTGTGTAGAAGGTTAGAAAATTTCCTTACCATGGAAAATTTCATAGGTTGATTTCCCACAAATTCCAATTTCATTTGGCCCATTTCTTCATCTACAAATGCAAACTGACCAAATTTCCTAAAGATGAAATTGTAACTCAGTTAATTTCTTGAAACCGTGTTTTTATGGTCAAAAGAAAATTTGTCAACTTTCATTTGATTTCAACAATTCTCAAAAAAAAAGCCAGCTAACTTGTAAACTAAAACATTGGTTCTCCTTGGACTATGTAGTATACTGTGGCCCGGTTCATACTAGCAACCAATTGAGACATGGAAATTGGCACGTTGTCCAGGGTTTCGTCCAATATAACTTTTCCATGTAATCGCATGTCATCCAAGAGTGTGCTTTTGTCGGACAAGTTTAGTACCACCCTTGGAGCAAGCCCCAAATCTTCACTATCTTGGCCGCTGACGTGACTATATAAGGTGGTCCCTGAGGGTGGTGAAATTGGATGTAAAAGTACTAAACAAACCCACTGTTTAAACCCAACAACGAAGAAAAACCAAATTTCAACCAATCACGTTTGAGAAATTTTCAGCCAGTCGCTAGTCTGAACCGGGCCTGTGTAGAATGATCGACTGGTGGCTGTGATGATACAGCAAAGGTTGGGAAGAGGGTGCGTGTTGATATGGCACCATAGCAGTAGCACCGACTGGGTTGTATTCATTTTGAGGAAAGTCAGAGTTGGAAAAGAGCTTGCAGGTCTTGTTTATGATTTGATTTGATTACAGTCTGGTGTTTGGTGAGTGTTTTGTGTGTTTTCCCTCCTAAAAAGGCAAAAAAAAAACATGACTATTTTCATCAACACGGATCATCTCTCTCCTAGACTCGTAGTCCAGTAGTCCATTCATGGATTGGATCCGATTCTCCTAGAGTGGACGACGCTATTTGGTGAGCGTAAAATGGTGAGCCGTGAGCGGGGATTCAAGATTCCGTGAGCAAGAATGAACTCTCAACTCAAAATCAATAGAATAATTTAAAAAATAACAAGTTTTTCAAGAGATACTAGTTTAAAATGCACAATTTTGGGGCCCTATGTACAATTGGGTACAGTAATCTTATGAATTTTTTTGGCAATGAAACTTCAGCCAACTTCAAGAACTTCCAGAGGCCATAACTTCCTCAAAAATTATCCGTTTTTGAAACCAAAAATTGTGTTGGAATACTACTAATGGGTATTACATGATTTGAGAAAAAAAAAATCTGAAATTTTATAAATGATAAAAAAAATTGGGCTACTTCTTACATAGTGTATTTCCACCTCTTGCCAAAATCATCGCTCAAATTTGATAGGGCTACGCCACCACCAATGGCCAAAGAACAAGCAAGAAATGATACACATCATTCAAAGAGTATGGGATGAGTTATCCATGGAGCAATTACAATCTCTTATTGCAAGTATGCCCAATCATTCAAGTGGTGATTTTGACAAGAGGTGGAAGTACTAGATGGTAGACACTATATAGGAAATAGCCAAACTTTTTTATCATTTGCAAAATTTCAGATTTTTTTTTATAATCAAATTGTGTAGTACCCTTCAGTAGGATTCCAATGCAATTTTTGGTTTCAAAAATGGACAGTTTTTGAGGAAGTTATGGCTTCCTAAAGTTGCAGAACTGTTGGCTAAAGAAAAATTCGTAAGATTATTGTACCCAATTGTACATATTTATAGGTGGAGTTTATTATTTTGCCAATAAATCCCCACTCACGGCTCGCGGTTCACGAATCCCTGCTCATGAGATAGCATTCCCCCTCCTAGAGTCGGCTAATTTTACTTGCTCCATATTTGCTGATTAGCCTTGTGTATAAGAGTAACGGTTTGTGACAAAAAAATTTTTTTTGCCTATCACAGGTTAAACTAGGCGTGTTACTTTTCACTTAGATCATCTCCAGCAGCACGGCAAACAAAGGTTTTTGATGGTGTTTTGCCAATCACGTGGATGTCGAGTTGTTTTTTGGGCCCCACCTATTTCATTGGCTTCAAGCCCTGCGTTTCACTGAGAATGGCATTCCAACTTCTATGTTTGGTGTTTTGTCTCCATTTGCTGTGTTTGATTTTAATCTATCATTTCTTGATGTATTCCATTTTGTATCCTTTTTTTAGGGTGAACAAGTAGTGCATAACAAGCAAATCATTCACTTCCTCCTATGAACTGCATACACCGTGAGCAAACAAGTGCGGAACTCCACTCTAATTGCCATCTGCAAGTTTTCCGGCCATAAAAACCCACTATTGCACCCGCTTTGCAAAGTAGTGCATTCACCCCTATGGGCAAAAAATCATGTTAGGGACACTTTTAGATGAAATAAAGAAATTAATGCTTGGACCCACCAAAATATCCAATCTTGCACTTCAAATTTTGCATTTTTTCTAGTACATAGCAACTCCTTCAAACACCATTTTTTTAGCAAATAATTTATAGGTTGAATAAGCAACTATGAAGAGTCTATCTCCTTTTTCAAACAAGGAGGCTTCTTCTTGGTTGAACACTATTCTATATAGTTAGACAGATAGGGGAAATTTCAATTCAAACACCAAAAACAAAAAACACAATAGTAATGAAATTCTAGAGGTCCAGTAGAGAAGCTCTTAGGAATTAAAAATGGTGAAAAATATGTCCCCTTGAGAAGAAAAAGCTTGCTCAAGCTAGGCCTAGATTCACTAATACGTGGTATAAGAATGGTGATTTTACAATTGTGACTTATGAAAAAAGGTAGTGGACTTTGTTTGGTTCCATGATAGGTTTGTGTTTCAAATGCAATTATAGGTTTTGTTGCATTGTCACCTGATCGGCTACACTCTACTCTTGTTAGCCTCTTACTTTCTTGTCGTTTGACGAGTGTTGCTCTAGGTTCCGTTATTTTGGTTGTGCTTGGTCATGTCTCTTTTTATTCTATCCAAAGCTAACTTTAGCTAGTTTTTTTGTGTTTTCCTCTTGCAATGAAGTTCTTTCATTTATTTCCAAAGAACTAAAAAAAGCTGTCCCCGCTTGTAAAAAGCTGCTTACTAGCAAAGATAATTGGCAGAAGCACACTCTTAGGGCATCTCCACCAATGGTTCAAACACGCTCAAAGTGAATGAAAAGTGTTAAGGCCCCTCTCAAAATCCTCTCAAGACACTTTGTCCTACCGTGTCTAGCAAGGACCCTTCAAGACACTATTGATCTTAAGTTTAGTGAATTTTATCCTCTACTTTCCTTGGAAAGTGGTCAAATGATTATTTATGGGACATGTTGAAGTGCCAAGCCACCTTTTTGAAGAACATGAGTGAAGATCAAGGAACTTGAGGCCACTTCAAAAAAAGATGAAAATCTTTGAACCTGCCAAGACCGGTGGATATGCTCTTAAGCATCAGCCATTGTAGACAGTTCTGCTGTTGGCTCTTGGTACGCAAATGTCATCCTACACAGATGAATAACATCGGTCTGTATTGTGACTAATGTGTGAGTTAATAAAAGTCCTTTTCTCGAAAGCAGTATTCTTTTTTGGGAAGGAGTTGTATGTGTAGTTACAAATTAAGCAATCATCATAATTGCAAATACTCTTAACCCCTAAATGCCCAAGGCACTAGATTCTGGTGTCCAAAAAATTTCAAGAAATTTTGAAACCCTGTTGAAGCTACAGATTTTATTGTTTTGAGAGTTTTTTGTGTGGAAAAGTTGCAAATTGAAGTTAGCTTTACCGTTCAAATTTAACTTCCTCCATATCTTATCCCATTTGTTTTTGGTGGAAGGTTAACTACAAGCATATATTTTATGTTGTGAATAGTGTTGTGAATAGTGTCATGAATAGTGCTGTGAATAGTGTCACAGAACCTATGAGAAGTTGCCACATTGAAAAGATGGGCATCAGGTTGAGCAAAAGGTGAAGATTTCCCTTGGGCACTCCTTCAGGCAATAAGGGCCTTTTTATTGAAATTTCGACATCTAACAAAATCTAAAAGTGCTTTTGGACTAATTTCACTTGGAAGTCTTTGTTATAGAAATTAGGATCCTTTCACCATTGAAATCTCTTTCATTCATAATGATTTTTGGTTAATAATTGAAGTTGAAATTTTCTTTGTATTAGATGGTTGCGTTTTGACAGTTGTGTTGCAGGCTCATTTGTGAAATTGTGGTCGTGGATTTGGAAAAGGGGTAATTGGTTTTGAAGTAACAACAATAAACACTAAAGCATCCTAAGTGGTTGTCTCCCAATTTTGTATCCAAAAGTTGCCAATTTGAATTAGAAGTTTTGGGCTGCTAAAAAAAAAAGCAAAAAATTCCATACTCATCATCATTCAATCACAAATATCTTAAAATCCGAGCGGCCATTTTGGATTCTTTTTGGGTAGCGCCATCTAGAAACCTTGAAGTTCAAGATTCAACGGTTACAATTTTGTTTTGATGTTTAATAATGATCTTACAAAAACAATTCAAAAACTTCAAAACTACCTTTTGAAAACGAGAAAAACACCCTTTGGCATTTAAGGGTTAAGATGTTTTAGTGCAAAACACAAGGAGAACTGGAGATCTTTGATGGCTTAGGGTCTATTTCCATATGGGGGGGATTTGGGGGGGATTTGTTTTGTAGTGCGGGTGGAGGATTCTTGAGTCAAAGCTATTAATTTTTGCTTAATTTTTGCATTTGGCACTTTCATGTGGAATTGGTGGCGTAAATAGCCCTCAATAATGATTGGTAAAAACAAGAAAGAAAAGAATTGAAGCTCAAAAATGACCAACACAATGATGACGTTTTATCAAATGTATTTAATCCTAAAGTTGCTTCCATGAACATTGATTGAGAGAAGTATTGTCGTTTGGTATTGTTTAGCGCTCTTCCCAATCACCAATACAACATGGAAAAACACCCTTAGGCCTGATTCAGACTAGTAACTAGCCAAAAATTTCTCAAACATGATTGGTTGAAATTTGGTTTTTCTCTATTGTTGGGTTCAAACTACGAGTTTGTCTAATACTTTTACATTCATCTTTACCACCCTAAGGACCACCATATATAGCCACATCAGCGGCCAAGATATTGAAGATTTGGAGCTTGCTCCAAAGGTGGTATGTACCAAACTTGTCCGACAAAGGCACACTCTTGGATGACACACAATTACTCGGAAATTTTTTTGTCAAGCGAAATACCGGACGGGGTGCTGATTTTTGTTTCTCGGCCGATTGCTAGTCTGAACTGGCCTTAGGGCGAAAATGATAGTTGTGCAAACTAAGAGCATCTCTTGCAACCCTCCAAATGTCCAAGCCCCGCTCAAATCCAAATGAAAAGTAACCAATTCTAACGGCGTCAGCCTCTACATTTACCTTCCTCCTTCAAATGTGGCTTATTTGAAAGGGTCTCTAAACCCTCTACAAGCTATATTTTCTTGTGATCATAGCTTACTTTATTGTTTTTGAAAGTTTCTTGACTTGTGATTGGTTGGCACTACACTTAACGTGTTATAGTGTTGGGAATACAAGTGATCATTCCCTCTAAAATAGATAGAGAGGAATTAAAGAGACCTAGACATTTAAAGGGTTGCAGGAGATGCTCTAAGTCAGCTTTACAATGTCAACGACCTCTACTTCTGCCTTCACTTTTCCCCTCTACTTTTAAGGAAGGGCGGCATAAACAAACAAAGCCATCATTTGCAATATTTCATTTTATTGTAGAGTTCAACCAGCATCTAGCATAATAAAGTCGACACGATCCAAGCGATTATACCTAAGAATGCCAATATCATTACTCTTTTTTGTTTCCTTTTTGGTTGGGCACTATGAATGAAATGATGCCACTACTGTAGTGCAAAATTTTCCAGAGAAATCTTGTGTTTATGGGCAAAATGCATCTGGGCATACCCCTGGCTGCTTCTCGTTGACTTAGGGTCAAGTTGGTGAAGAGAATCAGGGCGTTGTTAATGGTAGATTGTTTACAGTCATTATATAACAAAGAAATAAAATTTGAAAATACCTCTATAATTTGTTGTATTCTGTACAACACCCTCGTAATTTTCAAAACTGCAAAGATATAATTCAGGGGTTCGATAAAGCACATTTGTTGCAACAGTACATTGAGTAGCACGCACGCTCAAGGTAATGCTTTCACTCTCAATTTTGCAAATACTTTCTTCATTGATTCCAATAATTTTTAATTGTGAACGTGAATATGCAAACATGTAAATGTGCATGAGTATTAGAAAGCATATATACAAAAAAACGAGAAAATGGTTCAATAATAAAACACAAAAGGAAATGGAGAGATGAATTCAAATCATGTATGGGTGGTTGCAAAGGTGGTCATATACTTTTTGCCCACCACAATAGAGTTGCACCACGGTATAGTAGGGTCCATTAATCTTACGAACTGTCTTTTTGAGGCATTCAAAATTTTTAATGAAATGTGGAGTACAATTGGTATATTTTTGTCCAAAATTTTATCATTGCATTCTCACTTAATCCCAATCAAGCATACCAAATATCAATTGTAGAAAAGCCAAACTTCATTTGTGGTGAAATTTTAAAGCAAAATTCCATGGTTTTACATGGTATTTTATTAAAAACAATTGGTGACGAATTTTTGAGATTTGATTTTGTGGGTATGAAGGAGACATCCACATGCACATCTTTCATGCTAAAAATACCCCCTTCAGTAACAAAAATTTGATCAATATAAGATCCAATAAAACTTGTGATAGGCCCAAATCTTATAAAATACATATCTTTATTTTTTAACTAGCTTTTCATCAAGTAAACAAGATATCATGTTCAAAAATCCAAACTTAGTCACAATATTTGAGTCAAAGAACAAATTTTGATTTTCATAAAATAAAATAAAAATTCAAGATTTGGGCCTGTCAAAAGTTTCATTGAATTTTGTATTGATCAAATTTTTGTTACTTAAGGGGGTATTTTTAGCATGAAAAATGTGCATGTGGATGTCTCCTTCATACCCACAAAATCAAATCTCAAAAATTCATCACCAATTATTTTTGATAAAATACCATGTAAAACCATGGAATTTTGCTTTAAAATTTCACCACAAATGAAGTTTGGCTTTTCTGAAATTGATATTTGGTATGCTTGATTGGGATTACGTGAGAATGCAAGGATAAAGTTTTGGACAAAAATATACAAATTGTACTCCACATTTCATTAAAAAATCTGAATACCTCAAAAAAGTTTGTAAGATTAATGGACCGGACTGTACTATGGAACCTCAAAAGGATATTTTTGCAATTTTGAAAATTACAAGGTGTTTTTCAAAATATAGCAAAACATAGAGGTATTTTTTAAAATTTCCCTATTGGAAACTTATAAATGGTAAGTATGCAATATGATAAAGAAAAAGTAGGTGGTGCCTTGATCATTTATAAAATCAAATGAATGCAGTTTTCTTTGATAAACTGTAACCAACATTTGAAGAAAAACCATTCGATGGGACACGTCCAAATTGACTAAAATGTCCAAAGTGACAAAAAAATATGTCCAAATTGACAAAAAAGTGTCCAAATCAGGGTGCCCTAATTGACAAAATGTCCAAATTGACACTACTCCCTTATACTGCACTGCAAGCAACACTCTATGAGCACATTTGAAATTAGAATTTCCTTTTTTCCAACCTATAAAAAGGGTCTTCCCTTTTTGCAAATTAATTAATAGAATCATCCAAGTTTGTGCCGTCATCCATAACATCCAGTATTAATGTTGCGCTAGAAGAAACTTGTGTTTCTCTTGGCAAATATTCTTAGCTGTTCACTTGTTTATATATTATAATAGACGTTAAAACTAACATCTTAATGTTGTGTTTGATGTCATTTGCATGGTTGTTGCTTCAAGCAAGTTTTGGTTGTCGGACAGCGACACACAAAAAAGACAGCACAAATGGACGTGTTCGCCCTCTTGTGTTTTTTAGGCCATTTTTAGGGTTTGACATAAAAATGGAAGAATCAAATTTTCATTTTTCAATTTTATTACGTGATATGGTTTTGAATTTATGTTTTGACTTCATGTTGGCAACAATGAGTGTCACTAGCATGTACAAAGTAAGTTTTTTTTTATCATTTTGTACCATTTTTAAAAATCAATTATGAGTTGACTTCATCGGATAGACCATGACCTCAATCGGGCACTTTGGACACTTTGGACGTACAGGCAAATGGGCAGCTTAATGTGACAACCAGAGTTATTTGTTAACGTAAAAACTAGTGGACATTCAAAAAGATCTGACAAAAAAAGCACTAGTTTCTTCTAGTATTGGTTTACTTCATCCAAAATTTGGCAATCTTGGTGTTTGTTTGAGAAATTGAGAGAGATTTGAAGACTTCATCTGTTTTTTCACCCAATTTTTTTTAAGTGCTAAGGTAGCCAATGTCAGAAATGAAGTAAGATTTTGTGGCAAGAACTCACCTAGCAAAAGTTCCAAGGATGGTGATCACATAAGACTCCTTTCATGAATCATGTAAAAATATCAAATTGTGGAGTATGTCGTCCTTGACTCCTTGTATGACCTTCTCATAATCAAACTTCTCGTGATATTTTTTTTATTGTTCAATTAAAATTTAACTTAGTTTTATTGAACACAGTACTCAATTGACTCCAAGGAAATTTGCTTGGAGGTATTTTGAAGAGCGTGAAGGATTTCGGACACCAAGAATACCCATAGAAGTAAAAAATTAACTATGACAATTTAAAAGTCCAAACATAATCAGCATGAGTTTCATATTCGAGTGAATGAAAACAATCCAAAGTTTGTAAATAATAATGAAATTTTGCTTTCGGAGATATATCCAAAACATGAGCGATCCCTTGTAAACTTAGAAAATGCATTGAGAAATCTTTTGACGGTTTGCTTATACACTGGGAAATATTTAGATGTTTTGTACTACACCAAATAGTGCATTTAGGTTGCCTCAACAATCAAGTTGTCTTACCTTGGAAAGTTACCTCATGACCCACCACTTGCCTATTTGGAAGTTCATACAACTCTTTATACATTTAGATTTCACTTGATTTAAAATTTGAATATTGCTAGTTGTCTTCCTACAACTTTGTAGTATTTGTCAAGTCTTTTAAAGATGATTTATCACAATAATTATTGCTGGAAATTACTGTAGCAGCGGTAAGTATTTAAATAGTGCGGCATGTCGAGAAATTAGTATGGGGCAACCTAAATGCACTATTTGGTGTACATCAAATAGTGCATTTAGGTTGCCTCAACAATTAGGTTGCGTCAACAATTAGGGTGCCTTATCTTGGAAAGTTACCTCATGACCCACCACTTGCCCACTTAGAAGTGCATACAACTCTTTACGTATTTAGATTTCACTTGATTTACAACTTGGATATTGCTAGTTTGTCTCTCTATAGCTTTGTAGTACTTGCCAAGTCTTTTTAAAATGATTTATTACAATAATTATTGCTAAAATTATTGTAGCAATGGTAAGTATTTAAATAGTGTGCAATGTCAAGAAATTAGTGTGGGGCAACCTAAATGTACTGTTTGGTGTAAAAGAAAAACATGTCCTAGACGACTAGTTTACAAGGATAGCAAATGTCTTAGATAACTATACAATGATTCAATTACAATTGTTTAGGACATTTGCAATCCTTCTTAACCAGTCACTTAGGACACGTTTTCTTCTAGTATGTGTACACATTGAAAGATCTACCAATGTTTTGCATAGTTTATAATTAAATGAAAAATTCAAATAGGCCAAAAATTGCATGAATTGTCCAAATTTAGATAAGTGTAGCATATGACTAAGATGCTTAGTCTTGTATCTAAGGATATGTTCACACTTGATGTTAAGAGTGGTAAGGTAGGAACACCCATAAGCATTAGTGTCCCCATAACCGTCACCTCTAAAATCTTGAAAATTATGTAGAAGTAAATAGATGTAATTACAAGAATGTATAACATGTGAACATGAAACCTTAGTGTTGGTTATGGATACAATGGCAATTTGCTCTTTAAAAAATCACAACTTATTCTCACAGTATCCTAATAATACATTCAAATGTGCAAAAACGCAAACTCATTTGTTTTCTGTTGCTAAAAAAATCTTATAATTTGCTAGATGTTTACTAATAGTCATCATGTTCAAAATCCTTAAACTAACGCTTATGGGTGTTCTTACCTTAATAGCAAAGAAAAAATATATGCATTTGAACATGACCTTAGACTATATTCATAGTGTCAATACCCCTCCTAGCACCAAAGTGTGAACATACCCTAAGTATAAAAACGAAACTAGAGTTTGAATAGGGACACAGGGCTAGTGAAAGAATGCTATCACGGAAACGGAAAAATGGTGTTTGGTCAATAGAGTTAATGAAACATGTTAAAGAAAGTCTAACGTCATATGAGGATCTTGACCAAGAGAGTTAGTGATCAAGGGGTGTTATAAATTTCTAATAAAAATAAAAACGATCATTTTTAATAGACTCCTCTATTTTCAGATTTAAAAAACAAGTAATCTGATCAATAATTAATAGTATTAAAAATCAAAATGTAAATTTTTCAAAGTGAAAATTTTAATGAAAACATTGTTTCAAAATTTTTAATGAAATTTGTGAATAACATTTTGTTGTGTAAATAAATATGGTCATATATAACTCATTAACCCTTAAGCGTTCCAATGACAAGATTCTCTTGTTGGGGCCCACAAGTTGATCTCACTTTTTCTCTTAATTTATATGGTGAAAATAGCTGTGGCTAGTCCCCATTAGCAAAGAAGGTAGTCATTTTTCAAATCCTGTGGTCATTTTTTTTGGATGTAATTTCCCAAGCTCTCATGGCCATTAAACCCCCCATTTTCTCCTAAATCCTAAAATAACTCCGGGCACTCTGGGGTTAAGTAGTTAACACCAACATCACAACCAATTAAGAAACTATAAATATGGCGCATACTATGGCTCAATTTCTTTTCATCACTTCACAATGGTATTTAGGGTACCCTAAAACATGTCATAAAATGATTTTTGTCAATGAAAATATTTGTGATTCAATCTTGTAGAAACAGTTGCAATGAATCCATTTTTTCAACCCAATCAGTAGAAAAGAAATGGGAGTTTAACCCCTAAATGCCTAAGGCCGTTTTGGGCTCTTAGGAATTTGCTTCAAATTAAACAAAAAGGCAATATTTTAATAAGCTGTATCAAGTTCTTTTGAATTGTAACCGTACAAACTCAAACTAGATATATTAGAGGTCACACAAGAAAAGAAAACACAACAATTTCACTAATAGATTGAAAGATTATAATGTTTGATCATGAGGGTGTTAAAACTACAAAATTGACTTGAAGCCTTTGAATCCTCTTTTCACATGTTGGATCTAAAAAAAATGACTAGCAAAAAATACAAGGTTAAAGGAAATAATATACATAACCCCAATCACTTTATAGCTTTTCAAAATCTTTCCTACAATATTTTTTAGATGAATTTTTTATGTAAATTTTTCTCCAAGATCTAGTGTATTTGAGGCTCATTTCCAAGAGCTCTCAACACTAGAGAAAGTCAAGACCCTTGCACAAAAACTTGAATAAAAAACTCATAATTGATCATTTTCAAAATCAGACTGTTGATCTTAAAATTAGACTTCACAAAAAATAAATCCAAAATGTAAACTACTAAAAATAATAACTTGGTTAGGTTTATTGAACTTCAAAGTATTACAAACACCAAAATTTGGTGCCGCAGGCATTTAGGGATTAAAAAGAAAATTGATCATTACCGCTGATTACTATAATAACCATGATCAAGGATTGATTCCCTTTATTAGCTTTAGAACTATGATCTTGTTTGGTCGAAGTATGCATAGTCTTAATATACCAAAAAACAAGCAGGCACTCTAGACCCAAACCAATGAGTAAAATTTAATCTTGCATTTCTACTAACCAAGTAGTCTAATTTAAGAAATGATATTCTATTATGAGGGTTTGTTACTCAAGTCTTAAAGTGAAAACAAAACACCTTAACACTTGAAGTAGGATGAATAAAATCCCATACTTAACTAGTTATGGATTTTCAAAGTCCATAAGCAAGAATCCAAATAAAAATTTGGCTTGCAAAATATTGGAAGGTACATGTAAAACATTAGGAGATTTCACATGATCAAGGGCTTAGAAAGTTCAAGATGACATGAATAATTTAAAGCATTGGTGCAAGATGCAAAAAAAACTTAACCCCTAAAGGACCAACTGGGTGTTTTTTGAGAAAAAATCTCAAAAACTGCCAACTTTTAGTGCATTGCCCAAAATTGAAAATAAGAGCTTTTTTTCTCAATTTTAGCCATAAAATCATGTGTAGAGCAAATAAATTAATAGGTACAAAAAATTTCAGCCCATTTGACCGCGTGGATTGTAAAATTATAACATTTGAAGTGAGAAAAACAACTTTTATTCATTCTTGCAAAACAAAGTCGGCAGACTTTGAGCCTTCCTAAAGATTTTTTTTTGCTCTATACAAAAATAAGCTTTTTGACCATTCACAAAATGTATGATGTTATGTTCACTCATGAAATTTTTCAAAAGCAAATAGAGAATCTAGCTTATTCTAAATCACCTTGCAATACAAGGAGGTTAAAACACCATATTTGTTAATTTGGGAAAACAAAGTGTCCCACTTTGTACTCTACCTCAAACCCAAAAAGTTACTTTAAATCAGATTCTAAGGTATCAAATTCAGTTTGAGCCACTAAGATTTTTTTCCCTCACAAATGCCTCCTCTCAAGTGAGGACACGTGTACAAAAAAAATGCTTTGAGCTAGGTTGAGGAGACCTCCTCAAACTTTCACCTCAAATTTTGAAAGTCCCAAAATGTACGGTTTTTCCCAAATTAACAAATATGGTGATTTAAGTGAACATTCAATACATTAGTCATTCTTTCATGGTTTCTTGTGCAATGAACAAGTCTTTTATTTGAAATGTGAATAGTGAAAAGTTAGAGAGGAATATTTGGAATATGTGAAAATAAAATTCAAGAGCTTTGGATTTATAGATTGAAAGATAATAGGGCCTAAAGTTAGAGGAATTTATTTTTTCTTGAAACTGCCCGAACATAGTTAACAAAGTTTGACTCCTTTTAAAATGTGATGTGAGAGCTCTTTTTTTTTTTGACAATTGTACACCATGTTTTCTAGTTAGATACTTGCCAAATTTCAAAAGTTGATGAAAGTTTTAGCATACGATTCTCCAAAGATGCCCAAACTACCCGAGCTATCGACTTGTTACTGTAAAACTATAAGGTATCATACCAATAAGATTACCGAATAATAAAAAAAGAAAAGTGACAAAAATTAGAGGAAAAAAGCGTTGTTTCATCCAAGAAGGACCGCTTATTTGTTCATTTACAAAGTCAAGCACAAAATCATAAATAATTTCAACAAAGGATTGCCAAGCATTTGGTACTAAGTGTCCTCCATTTAAAGTAACAAAATGAACTAGAAGCAATACTAGACTGATAGTTAATAGCATAAACAAAGATGAATTGGGTCGATAGGGAAAAAAAAGATTTTTTTTGCTCTATTTGAACCTTACTTAGGCCCAAGATTTAAAGCCGTTCCCCTCCTATAGAACCGTACGTTCTTTCAAGCAAGATAACTTTTGAACAGGGCATCCGATTGGGGAAAAAAATAGATTTCCACTTGGGATACATATATGTGCCTTGTGTAACAATTTTGAGAACATCCAATAAAATTAACTCCATGTGACCCTACCCAAGTTCTCAAGTGACTGTTGAATAGCCACTTGGTCCTTTAAGGATTAAGCTGAGGTTGTGGATGAAATTTCTTTCCAAATTGCTTGCAATGGAAAGAATCCATGATTTGATAGTGGGAGAACCAATCATGCTGGATACATAAACCTACATTCTAAACATGATATTTCCATATATCTAAGTAATTTGTAAATAGAAAATTTGAAAAATAAACCCCCTGAAGTACTCTTCATGTAATAACCAATTTAACAAAATACTCTAGCATGGAAGTTTGCCCTTAATTCTCTTTTGCTTTTCAGTGTATGGTTTGCACAAAGAATAGAAACTAGGATTTATAGCTTTTCACTATGTCCCACGTCCCAATACTTGATTCATTTGGAGATCTCTACATGACAATACTCTTAGGAAGTTATTTTTGTCAAAAAAAGTGAGGCTTTGCTTTAAGAGCTGCATCTAGAAGAAAAAATCCAAATTGGAGGTCAAAATATCTCCAGCGTTGCACTATACACGCCCATATATAGGGCCTTGACTCACCCGACCTTCAAAACTAGGTCTAATGGGGACTCGCCACACATGGAATTTTCAGAGGCCTTGTCAAACATGTCCTTTAACACTAGAAGCTAGAGTGTCCTCTGTAAGCTCTAGTGCGCTCAAATCTTGGTCTTCTTTTTGGGGAATGGAAATTTTCCCTCCCAAAGTCCCTAATAACAAGAGAAAGCAAGAACTCCTTTTATCTGCAAACAAACTCCTTGCGCGCCTCGGAGAGCAAGGAATTGAAGGAGGAGAGGTTGGTGGAATTGCTCCCAGTCCCACTCGTGGCGAGTATATTTTGCGACTAGCGTTGGGTTTGTGGCCTTGAATTACACTCAATATGTATCACGTAGCAAGTAATATTTGGCACCATTTGTGTGACAAGGAAGGCTAGAAATACTCTCAAGTGCCAACAATTGTTTTAAAGAAAATATCCAGACATTTAACATTTAGTAAATTTTTGTGTCCTTTTACACCCCCAACAAATGTTGGAACCTGGTGCTGAACCGGGACTTGAAAAGTTGGGACGTGGACGTAGTGTGAGCCGCCCTTGAGAGAAGAAATAAAAAATGCTGCAACTCAAAGTCAATAAAAGGAGGTTATTTAACAGGGTGAAAACACGTGGATTCTGATGAGTATGGGCTCCGGGGTATTGTCAAACAAACTGCTTATGTTCCTTGACACAAGTATGGTTAATCCTTGAGCGCCCAAGCCATATTCACTCAAATCCATACCCTTGTATACTTAGTCCAATAAAAGTATTACTTAAGTAGAATCAAATAGCTTGAATTTTTTTTGAGTGATAGTAGACACATGCAAAAAGTACATGAAAAAATACAAGTCCTTTAACTTTACCATTAAGAAGAGGATAAGAGCCAAACATGAACATTTTTCAAAACCCAGCATCCAAAATTGGTCGCTAAGGCGCTCACGGGTTAAGCAAATTTTCTACTAATTTTATTTGGTTTTTGCAGCAAAAATCCAACTTCCGTTCTTTAGTTTTATTTTGTTTTTTGCAGATTTAGCACTGTTTTTGAGACCACTTGAGCCAATTATGAAAACCACATCCACACTAATAACTGAAGCAGACAGGCGGAAATCTGGACAGGAGTGGTTGTTGAAATGAGGAAAAAAAAAAAAAAAAAATTGTATTATTGTGTGCTGCCAATAACCTTACAGTTAATGTGAATGACAACATCATTCATTAATTAGGATTGACCAAAGTAGTTCTAGAGGGTGATGCTTCTTAATAGTCCTAAAAATATTATGTTTTCAAAAAAAAAGATCACTTTGATCAATGATTTTGATATAAGAAAGATCTCACTAACAAAACTTCACATGAATTTTGCAAGGTATATGAACACTCTCTCCAATCAATGCACCTTTTACACCCTTTACTCTTTTTTGGATGTCTTGTCTAACACACAATAATTATTGGATAACAACTCAAATTTCAAGATGTGCAATTTGGGTGCATGATGATAATTCACTCAAAGGGATCTAATTTATCATTTTGTAGTACAAGAAGTCAATAATTAGCTAGAGGTTATTGAAATTGCCTAAAGATATCCTCTTTAATGACCTCCACTAATGATCCTATGTAATGGTAGCGTTCACTAAAATTAGGCTTTCACTATTGTAATACATTGATTTGTCACTTTGGAATACAAGTGGGTTGCATGTTAGACTTGGGTGATACCATGTTGAAATATATCCTACAGAGATTGTCTTGTCTACTTATGGAATTTTATAAAACAAACAAATTTGATAAAAGTTGAAGATGATTGAGGTGATACTTAACCCATGAGGGCCGCAGAGACATTATTAATGTCTCTCAAAAAGCTGGGTCAACTCAATTTTGACCAATATAATCTCATTGCACGTTCGGTGAAACCACTTCCAATCTAATCCAACATGATGGAGACGCTTTCCACTAACAATTCATATGGTCCGATCTTGTGAATCGTATTTTTCAATCCACAAGGGCACTTTAATTGCACACAAGTCAAAAACTTTTTTTGTTTCAACTCTAGACGCTCACGGGTTAAGAATTGATCAATTAATGAAAACCAACTGGTAGATGGCGTTAATCATCACCAATCGCCCAAATTTTCTTAAATTGGTTGAACAAAAGGGTTTCTTATTGCACTTTCAAATATGTTCACAACGTGATACATGAAAAGGGGCCTAATCAAATGTGTATACAACGTCACAAATTGTAAGAATATATTAGGAATGTGCAATTACAGAGCGCGTCAGTATTGAGGGTGGATTGTGGCAGTTCAAAAACTGAGAAACTGCAAGGAGATTTTGCTTTGGTTTTCCCAATTCTGGCACACAGCAAAACAGAGTCCAGGAGATTTTGAGCTTCTTTGGTAGAAAGCTTACTAACGTGTTATTCATTAAAATGGGAAAACGATGGGTATCATTTTGTATCTCATCTTAATCTAAAATAGCCACTTTAAATCAGATTCAAAGATATCAAATTCAGTCTGAGCCACTAAAAAATTTCCCCTCACAAATTCCTCCTCTTAGGTGAGGACACGTGTACCCAAAAAAATGTTAGAGTTTGGATTAAGGTGACCACCTTAATCCTTCAAAAGTCCCAAAATGTACTCTTTTTCCCAATTTAACAAATAACACGTTTTACATTCTCATTTTCAATTGTAGTTTTTTGTGTGCAAGCACCAGATATATTGAACACTTATACTATAATTAGACTATTCTACAAATCAGCCACTTTTTATTTGATTGATTCAAATATCAATTGTTTTTTCTTCACATTTCATTTGGGTGATTTTTTTATTGTTTTTTTGGATCTCCTCGTTCATTGCAGTAGAATGTGGGGAAAATTTAACAAAATGAAAGGCTGAATGTCACGTTCAATCAAAATCGAACACTCCACATAGTCAAGGAATATTTTTTTCAATTTTTATGTTCATGGAGATGTATGCAAAACATGGGAAGATGTTTTGATATTTTGCTCATACATCTCCTACATTGAATATTGCATTTACCTTGACAATTAGGCTACCTTAGCATAGTAAGTTCTCACATGTGACTCATCACTTGGCCACTTGGAGTTGGAAGTGCATGCAACTCTCTAAATATTTAGATTTCACATGGTCTACAATTTGGATGCTGCTAGTTTGTCTTTCCTCAGCTTCATTATTGTTGCCAAGTCCTTTAAAATTTATTTGACTGTAGCAGCACTAAATATTTATACCTAAACGCAATGTTCAATGTATTGTTTTGCACAATCCAAAATTAAACAAAAAAATCTCCAAAAAGTCAAGAACCACATGAACAGTTAAAAAATCTAGCAACACTGTTTACTTCCAATAGTCAAAACCTAGACGAGAACCTAAAAGAGATGATCGATGCAACTGCACGGTACGGTAGATAAAAAGGCAAGGAACCATTCCGTCTCTACATGGTTACAATTGACTAAAACTACAAGAGTGAGTCACCCTGGGGACCAAAAAGCCAAAATAAGCCAGAAATGCCCAAAAAGCCAAATTAAGCAAAAAATGCCCAAAAAGCCAAAAAAAAACGGTATAGTAAAAAAATTGGAAAGAAAGAGGAAACCACAAATGATGGCAGCTGCTGGCATTACATCATGAGTGACTGAGAGAGTGACGAACTCGTGTGCAAGAAGGGAGTGGAGAGAAAAAGGGGGGCGCAAAATTTAAGCCCAGACAGCAGTAAGCAACAATGTCAGCGGCTGCCTGCCACAGTGCCACTGGTCCCAAGGAAACGAGTAAGTTAGTAGAGCACTCAGCACTCTCACAGACTCACCCTGCCTCGGAGTTGGAGCTACGAGCGGCAGCCAGCTCGAGTGCGGCCACCCTGCGGCAACCCTGCGGCCAGATTTTCTGCGTCCCCGTGACAGTCAGAAACCGACCGATCTGAGACCATCGCCATGGATCGCATTCAAAAGTGGAAATCCACTTCTTCTCCAGCAAAGACACCCCCAATGCTGCTGCTCGTACGTTAGTTAGATGTTTGCCGTTTGTCTTTTTGCATTTGGTCTTTTGCATCTGGCTTTTTGCGTCTTACTAGGGTGCAAGTCCACTCGGATTTCAAGAGTTTTGGATTGTTTGAGAAGCAAAAAGGACCAGTTGCTCAGGAAATAGTGAAACACTACACAGAGGGGACGGTTTTTGCACTATGTCCCAGCTACCAAGTTTCAGGGAAATCTCCAGTGGAATGTCAGAACCAGATTGGTGGAGAACTCATAGCAATTCACACCATGTCCCACGTACCATATTGTCGTTCACTTAAAAATGCCTACTGTACATGACATCACTTTTTGCATCACTTTTTGGAAGTCTTCGTCACAAGAAGGTGGGGTGACTTCACTCAAGAGTTCAGTGGAGCATTTTGTTCAACCCAACTTTGAGCCCAGGTCTCACCAATTCTTTTATTTTTTCCAACAAAACTGAGAAGACATCTTAGTTAGTTTTTGTTGATTTGGGAAAAACAAAATCCTAAAACTGGTTTTGGGATATTGAATTTTGCATTTGTGAGAATATTTTGATGATTTAGAGTGAATTTTTTGATAATTCTTTCAAAGACATTTCATCATTGATGTAAGGTCTTGAAGCAATCTTCATAAACTTCACTTTAAATCACCAAAATCTTTCAAAACGTAATATCCAAAGGTCCTAAAATTGTATTTTCTTCCCACATTAACGAATATAACGTTGATCTCGCTTTCAGGTGGGACTTACGCACATGGGTGTGAACTGTGAATCGCCCGAGTACCACAATCAAAATACTGAGTTCACCTCCAAGAGTTTCGATTACAAAACAGGGGAATCTCGAATCTGTTCCACGGACTCACAAGTAGAAATCATGATCTATTCTGCTCAATGATTCCACCCAAATGGCTAGCATTAATCAGTAATGGCCGGAAAACAGAACACAAGCTCAAAACATGTGAAACCGATGCCAAAAGTGCGTACGCCAACGAAAAGATCCGAGCGAGTGAGAGGAGTAAGCAGACATTTCGACTGCTTGGACCAGTTGGAATGCTCAAATATCGGATTATCAGTATTTCGCCTGCATTGCCATGAAGTAATCAATGGAGATGTTGTATGTCGCGGCGCTCACCATATAATCATTATAGTGCGTAAACCATGGCTCCATCCACAGTACGGACTCGAAAAACTAGAGCAGTTACACATGTTCAAAATCTTGCCTCGTGCTCACCGCACTCTCAATGCTTCCAAGGACATGACTATGTGGGGACACAGATTTTTGATTCATCCATACACAGCAGACAATGACACGCAGACAGCATACATGGTCAGGTTCCAACAAAATAGTTATAATACGGTACTTGTCTATAAAAAGTAGAGACATATACATAGGTGTTCAGGATGCAATCGATCCGCTTGCACTACGTCTGCAAGCTAGAATATGAGAGTCTGCATAAAAATCCAGCCACATCCCCAATGATACCACTTTCGATTAAGCTCACGCCACGAGGATAATCACGCCTTGTGACGGCCCACTCACATGTGGAAAGACTGGTGCTAGCGGACTAAATTCAGCTCCCCCAAGCTCCCGGGCCAGTTTCAGCAGACCTTTGCAAATCACTAAACACTCCAGACACATATACTATAAGACACTACAACTTGATGCAATCCGCAGAGCCATGGTGAGCCATTTCAGTGACAAAAATGTTCACGGAGCATGACTACTGAAACGCTCGAACCAGGCTGAAACAATATGTATCACATAATATTAAACGTAATAGTAGTAAACGATTGATGTTAAACAACCACCGGCCGCAGGATTTAGACGATCACCTGGCCGGTGGTGGTGTCGACGAACTCCTTCCACTTCTCGGAGGGAAGTACTTCAGAGAGCGAGTCCTTGCCATTGTAAAGGTCCCACACTTTGTGCTGCAAGAAGCGTACGTACTCGAGCGTCTGGCTAAGCATGTGCACGGTATCCAAGCGCTCACCGTTCGGCACCAAGCTCTGGAGCACGCGAATGCGGTCCGTGAACTTCTCCCGACGCGAGCGTGCCGCGATGCTCTGGGGATCGGTTGCGGTGCCGTGGCGACGCCGCTGCTTGGGCGCGGGCGTAGGCGACGTCGTCACGGTGAACGATGATCGCAGCTCGTGGCTGTTCTGGTTGTTGCTGTATAGCAGCGCGCTCAACGCCGCGGCATCGAACTTGTCCGCGTTCGCCGTAGCACCGCCTTGAAGTCGCAATGGAAGTGCAAGTGGCACAAGCTCGGCTTTCTCACCACCGCTCTGCATGGTCGTGAAAGAGCGCTTGTTGTTGCTGGTACTGCTGGTGAATTCGTTCAGCTTCGATGAAGCGAACAAGTGCGGGTCCAGAGGCGTGGTCGGCGAGCTCGGTGAGGAGCCGGTCGGTGACTTCTCGGATAACTGCGGGAGACTGCCTGTCCAGGGCTCGTCCGACCAGCGGAGACGAGGGTGATCAGAGCTCGCATTCAAGGTTGAGGCGGCTCTAGCCGGAATTGCGAGGTGCGTGGGTTTGCTAGGCTTCTGCTCCGCCACACCAGTGTAGAAAGCCTGGCAAAAATTAGGAGCCGGAGTGATCATCGACGATAACCCCGCGGTGGTGCCGTTCGCGCGGTGCGCGCCCCTGGAGCCGTGATTAGTGGACACCAGGGAGTCCAATTCGATCGAGAGCCCACAGGCGCCGGTGTCCGCCGTGTCGTCGAGCATTGGCTCGAACCGGAACTCGGGCAGGGGCTCTCCGGTCCAGAAGTCGTCGACCACGCAATTGACAATCGCATCACGTTCTTCCATGCTGCCGTAGCTCAGGCTATCATTGCTGAGGTAGTGGTCGGACAGCTGGGATTGGGCCAGAACCACCCTCGACTCGGAGTAAGCCGCAGCAGCTGCAGCTGCACCGTTAGGCGGCAGCAGGCTGTTGCTTCCCGAGTCAGAGGGGCGCGAAGGAAAGACCGTTGCCGGTGATCCAACGCAAAAACTTGGAGTACTGCATGAGCCAGTGTTGTTGATCGACTCAAACGATGGGTTGCGAGCGAGGCCAGCGGCGGCAGCTCCTGGGGCCAAGGCGGCGGTGGCCCCGGCTCGCCCAGAAGAAGCGGCGGCGGCGGCAGCATGATGATGGCTCTGCTGCTGCTGCATGAGGTAGCTGCTCACAAACGAGTTCAGAATGCCGGACTCGGCATTCTGATCACTGTTCCGCAAGGGGTGGGGCTGCACACTGCCGCCGGAGTGGGCATGACCCGCACCCTGGACATTGTGCAGCCCCATCGAGAACCCCACGGCACTAGCACTACTGGGGTACTGGCTCGTCCATGTCGGGAGCCTCCCACTCCTTGCAACAACATCGAAGCTCGAGCTCCCGCTCAGCAAAAGATGGTCCGTCCCTCGCACACCTTGACTCCACCTCCATCTGTTGTGCGACGACGGTCCCAGCCCTGGCTCTCTTCCTAGGAAACCATCCTCCACTTTTGCCACCATCTCTCTCGCTCTCAACCTCTCCCAAATTCTACTCCAAATTCAAACCAGCCACTGGCTACCACCGCCACTCACCACCGCTCTAGCCACTCTCCACTAACCTCACCATCCATTCTCACTAGAACGGAGTCATCTAACCAGTCGCCATACACCCCCCGAACGCGCCAGGAACACTAGCAAGCTCTAGCATTGGCAGGGTGCTTTCTAAACCCCGTCGATCTATCCACCCCAATCCTGCAGCTTAAACCCACCGTCTAGCACTGAACTCGCAATGCAACTGAGTGAGTCTGCAAGGGGGGGGACTAGTAGGCCAGCGTTTGAGGTGTAGGTGAGAGAGAGAGAGACAGTGCCTCGTCACAATGCGAGCAGGTATCGGCAGGCAGTGCCGAATAGAAGATTATATAATAAAGATGAGGACTACCCACAGTGGGCCTACCCGGGACTGGTGGGCACTAGCACTAGCCGAAGCTTTGCTTCGAAGGGCGTTCCCGCGGGTGGGCCCCACCCGGTCCAGGACCCGCCGAGGGCCCCTGTATTGCGCCTCGGGTTTGACACCTCCCAGCGGGACGCCTTCGCTGCAGGCTCCTCGCCCGCTGACGCCGTTCGCTGACCTGCGAGCGGCCACACTCCGCTGCAGTCAAGCCGCGGGGTGCCGCAGGAGTACCGCAGGAGTGCCGCAAGAGTGCGCGAGGGGTTGGGGACTTGGGGGTGGGACTGTGGGGGATGGAGCCTGCGAAGGCGGAGGGGCTCATTAATGAGGATTCCTTCTGCCGCTGACTGATTTCGGGGCTGTCGAGGCATAGAATGGCTCTCATGATCTGAGATTCGGGGGAATGAATCATGCGCTTGATCCCCTTCCCCTTCCCACTTCCCAGCCCCCCCTTCTGTGGTTCAGTGTCTTCTCCGCCTTGATGAGCACCCCCCTCAATCAACCCTCTGATACTCTATTTTAAGTCTCTTCCTCCCCTCTGGAATGTTGACCCCTTTGTGCACGTCTGTTGTTTTTTCCCTGTTTTTGGTTGTGGCTGCACACGGCTGCAATGTCTCCACTGTTGTTGCCATGGCTATTCTCCAGCGTTTCAAACTTTCAGCAAGTTCGTAGTTCCATTATTAAGCAAGGCAAACTGTTCCCCCCCCCTCCACAGTAATCGGCCAGAACCAGAATTCTCTAGGGAAAATTTTGTGGGTATCCCTGAAGTTTGCCATATTTGTACAGATACCTTTGAATTTTCAGAAATTGCTCACAAGTACTCTGAAAGGTCTTTTCACACTTGGTAGTGTTAACCCCTAAAGCACTAAGCTCAATTTTTTCTAAACCGCTTCAAAACTGCCATTTCTAGTACAATTATCAAATTTTAGGAAAAACAACTTTTTTGACAAATGTATCCGTAAGATCTTGTACTACACTAATATCAAAATATGTGAAAGAAAATTTAGGAGCTTTCATCATGTAAATTGTTAAATATTTGAGTTTGAATTGACAAAAAGCCATTTTTTGTCTTTATCAAAATCTAGGCAGCTGCACTTCACGAGGTCATATTTGTATGAAAAAACCTCCTAAATGGATGTAATTTTTTGGGTTTGTTCTACAAAGAAAGTTGGGTACACACTTGA
The DNA here is from genome assembly GCA_963920765.1 of Ulota crispa. Lineage (NCBI taxonomy): Eukaryota > Viridiplantae > Streptophyta > Bryopsida > Orthotrichales > Orthotrichaceae > Ulota > Ulota crispa. Next base: position 6,525,289 of record OY987250.1, on the reverse strand, counting down.
AAATTTTCAAATCATTTGGAATTGTAAAACACATGGAAAAACAAAAGTAAGTAAAAAGAAGTAGAGAATGATTCAAACCACTAAATTGTTAAGAACTTAATTATGAATATGAAAAATTCCAATCCCATTGGTTTTAAAATTGTGATTAACAATTTACATCTTTTGGTTTTGTTTTTTTTCTAAAATTGAGAAAATTGAGAAAATCAATGGACTTCAAAGTTTATTTAAGTGTAGAGAATCCATAACTGCCCGCAAACAAAATCTCCTCATAACTTTCATCTCATTGATCACAATGGAATGATTCAAAGCTTCTCAAGTATATATAAATCTAAAGAATCAATTTCAAAAAATGTATTTTTTAAAGAAGTTTTTTGGTTGCCCGGCAAGCAAAGAAAACTACATATCATGCAATAACTTTTAAACCATGAAGTCAAAAGTTATGAAAAAATTTGGGCCTAAAATCTACTCCTTGGACACACCATGTGTGACAACTTCAAAGAAAAAAAAATGAAAACCCCATTGGTAGTGAGTTGCCCAAAATTTCTATGTTGTCAAAAAAGGGTGTATAATGCTTTAGGGGTTAAAAGGTGTAGTAGCCAAGGCAAATTAGATACATTAGGACACACCTTTAGACTACATTCATATTGCTAATACCTCTCCTAACACCAAGTGTGAACATACCCTAAGACAGCAATTTTCAAGTGTTTATTGTGTTGTGCATGTCACTTCCTTCAACACCATATTAGGTAAATTGGGAAAAAAAGTACTTTTTGAGATTTTTAAGGTTTTAGGTGATCACCTAAAACCAAGCTCACCTTGTTTTTTGGTACACGTGTTGTCACTTGAGAGGAGGAATTTGCTAGGGAAAAAATCTTAGTGGCTTATACTGAATCTGATACCTTCAAATCTGATTTAAGGTGACTTCTTTGGATCCAAGTGACGTACAAATTGAGACCCCTGTTTTCCCAATTTACCTAATATGGTGTTCTTCTTTTTCTTTGTATGTATGTTTTTTTTCTTCCACTGCACTTCCTTCTTCTTCAACAATTGGTTACGAAGGAAATGACCAGCACATATAAATGCTTAAAATTTATGGTCCAAAGATATTTTTGCAATTTCTGATAAACCAAATATATCTATACAAATGGCACACTTCAGGGGTATCCATAAAATTGTCCCAATTTTCTACTCTTAAACCCTTCAGCAAATAGGCACGTTGAATTCAAGCTAAACTCGCCTCTCCAAGAAACGCCCCACTGACCCCAGTGCTTAGTCAGAGAATGGCCTCCAATTATAATCTAACTGAAAATACTGAAATGAAATGGTTTTTTGTATTTCCATTTCCATCGGTTAACAAATACACTACAAATTTTGGTTGCCCCACAGTAGTTTTTTTTGACATTTTGCGCTATATAAATATGTACAGATACTACTAAGAAAATTATCATAAAAAATTGCAACAAACATTTTTTAAAGGGCATGGTAACAACAACAAAGTTGTCAATAACCCCATATTATGTAATCTGGGTAAAAGGGTACTTTTTGGGACTTTTGAAGGTTCTAGGTGATCACCTAAAACCGAGCTCTAGCGTTTTTTTGGTACACGTGTCCTCACCTAAGAGGAGGAATTTGAGACGGAAAAAATCTTAGTGGCTCAAATTGAATCTGATACCTTCAAATCTGGTTTGAGGTAACTTTTTGGGTTTAAGGTGGAGTACAAAATGGTACCTCCCTTTTTCCCAGATTACATAATATGGTGTTCAATGAACAAAGTAGCGGTGTCCAAGTTGTAAACCATGTGAAATCCTAATATCTAAAGAGTTACATGTACCTCCAACTGATCAAAACAACAAATCATCAGGTAAATTTTGAAGGTAAGACAACCAAATTGTTAAGGCCACCTAAATGCAATGTTTAGTATAAGTGTCAATTTTAGAACCCGCCTTTCAAGAGTACTGATCTCCTCTTTTTTGCACTAGCATTTTGCTTCTCAAATGTACTTCCCATATTTCAGAAAATGAACTGCTATGGCGGATCCAAGAATGTAATCTATAGTCTAACCCTGAGAGGCTTTCCACAATATGCAGATTGTTGAATTTTCATCAAAGACTGTAACGTAGTGTGTTAGAAATCCTTAGAATGAAAAAGTAGATAGTACAGTGAAGTCATATATTTATACATTCATGGCTTTCTTCCTATAGAAATCATTTATTCATTTATATGATGTACAAGTTTATCCAAGCCTATGAATTTCATGTAACAATTTATTAAATGAAGGTGTTCAGTTTGCAATACAATCCCGTCAAATTTTTGGCCATTCGCAGTGATATTATGTTTAACTAGTATGACATGTATGTCCTATGGACATGCTTTGGAAAATAATCTATTAAATGCTCAAATTTGTCTTCCAAGGTCAAATATTCCCTTGCATTAAAGTATTTTTTGTTTTGTACCCATAGAGATTTTTACCCACACAATAAAAGAAACACCACTGTTTCTCATGCATTAAAATATTATTTATTTTTTACCTACACAATCTTTTTGCCCACATAGTAATCAATCATGCAATTTTTGTATATTTTTGTTTTTTACTTAAGCAATTTTTTACACTTGCCATTTTTACTCATGCAATTTGTTACCCATGCACCAATTTTTTTCCATAAGCAAGTTTTTTACCCAAAAGTTTCCAATATGCTGCAACTAATACAAACCAACATATAACCTAAGCTATTACATATATGCATAAAAACATGTATATTGTTTACCTACACAAATATTTTACCCACGTAGTAATCACTCATGTTATTTTTTTTATGTATTTTTTTTTATTACCCACTCTTTTTTTTACACGTGCCAATTTTATTTACCCAAGGAACGGGTTTACCCATACATTTATTTTACACATGGTATTTTTATTTGACAAATCTAGTAAACTAGGTTTAATATTAAAAAAAACCTGTTTTGTGAGCTTGCTAGGCTTGCTTGACCAACAGACAAATCTTGTTGACAAATCTAGTAAACCAGATTTATTATTAAAAAAAACATGTTTTGTGAGCTTGCTAGTATTATAAAAAATAAAAAAAATAAAAATAAAAACTTGTTTTGTGAGCTTGCTAGGCTTGCTTGACGGACAGTCAAATCTTGAGAACCAGATCTATTATATATATATAGATTGGTAGAATTTGGCACTACTTTATCTAGAAGATGGCACAATGCTCATTATCATATATTTAATAAAAAAAACATGGACCTCATGAATAAGTGGGAAATTTTAGTGTATTCCGTATGATGTGTGCCACAAGTACATGAGGGCAAAATTGAGTGCCAAGCGGTAAAGGATGTGTCTACTTTAATGATGCTACAAGCATAAGACAAAGTTGGTTCAAGGTATATCAACATTTAGGTCTTGGATGCTAGTTACTATGTTGAACTTGGTTGAACTTGGAAGTTGTTCAAAATGAATTTTTGCAATGCAATAATGCCGCATTTATCTAAAATATAGAATATTCATGTGATTTGGCAAATAATTACTAATTATGCAAAACAATGAAAGATATCCCAGTGTTTTGACAAAACATTAATTTATCTCCTAAAATACAAGCAAAACATCAAACGTCTCTCGATATCATTAATATACGTTTTAATCAACAAACTTCTAATTCAACAACTAGTAGCAACATCTCTTACTAATATTAATGGCTCCTTGGTAGACATGGTAGTTCATTATAAGCCTTTTTAAAAACCTCCAAATTGAACAAAGCATGACTTAGTATTAATAGCGCTCATAAGAACATAGGACCATTGTATGGAAACAAGAACACTAATCATCTTGTGGTTTGGAATATACAACGAGAAATGGCTCTTAGACTATCATACTGATCATTTTGTTTCCAAACAAATACAAGCAACTAAAAATCAAGGGAAAATTTCATGGATACCCCTACAGTTTGCCATATTTTCATAGATACCTTTGTTTTTTCAAAAATATCACAAATACTCTTGAATTGAAACTTTTTGGTGATTGTTTTGTTGTGCATGTCACTTCCTTCTCCCTTTGTGCACACACTACTTCTTTCTTGTTATGCATGCACAAAGGAAGAAGGGAAGTGACATACACAACAAATCAATTACCTAAATTCTTTGACCCAAGGATATTTGTGAAATTTCTGAAATGGCACGGGTATCTATAAAAATATGGCAAACTTCAGGGGTACCCATGAAATTTTCCCAAAGATCAAATACATAACATGATGAAAGAGAAAACTTTTTCTCTTAGTGTTGGCCATTTTATATTATGACCAAGGTTTAGGTCAGTTTTTCAACTTTTGACCTAAACTTCAATTGATAAATTTTACAACGGGTGCTTTCACCTAAAACTAGGTCCTAGTAATAATTAAGTTAACTAACCCCTAAAGGACCAGACCCCTTTTTTAGAAACATAGCAATTTTGGGCAAGTACATGTGATTGCAGTTTTTTATATTTTAGGCTGAAATTTTAATGAAATGTGGGGACAAGGTTTATCTTTCATATGCACTAAATTTCATGACATTTGGAACTATGAATAAAAAGCTATGGCCTAATATGTTGTTTTTTAGGTTCATTGGGCAGACTAGGCAGATTTTTAAAATTCACTTTTTTCAAAAACCAAAATTTTAAATTGGTTTAGGAGATTTATGTGAATGTAGGAAGCTTTGAATCATTTTGTTTGGATCAACAAGATGAAAGTTATGAGGAGGTTTTGTTTGCGGGCAGTTATGGATTCTCTACTCCAAAGTAAACTTTGAAGTCCCCTATTTTACTCAATTTTCAACATTTTGGAAAAAAAACAAAACCAAAGGATGAAGGTTGTTTATGACAACATTATGACCATAGGGGTTGACATTTTTCATTTCCATAATTACATTCTTAACAATTTAGTGTTTTGAATCATTCTCTACTTTTTTTTACTTACTACTTTTTTTCCATATATTATAGAACTCCAAAAGATTTGAAACTTTTCTCACATGTACTTTACTTAGGTGGAATAAGGAATTTAGAGAAGCAACACACACATAGCCTTTTTTCCTTAGGAATTTCACCTTCTGAAGGGTAGCTGCCCGGTTTTTCACAAGATGTTTTTGAATATTCAAACCATTCTAACTTCCAATCCACGTGGTGGAAAACTCTGAAACTTTTTCCACGTCTTCTATAACCATTCTTCTACAAGATCCTATAATCACATATGCATAAAAATGTTTTTGTTTTCAAATTTGATTGATGCTCTAAAAATAGCAATTTTGAAGAGTCTGTGGTGAAAACTTGGCTTGGTCCATTAGGGGCTAACTTAATAAGGTGACTAACAAAGACATGAGCAAAGCATCAAAATATCTCCCAATATAAGTAAAACATGAAACATTTTCCAATTTTTTGCATATATCTGCAATAAGTAGGAATTAAACTATTAGTTTAATTTTTAAACAAACGCATTTAGTTAAATAGGATATCTATACAATAAACGTTACTATATGCCACAACAATTTAAAACCTAGACTTTGATGTAGGGGTTGTTTGTCCATTACAATGGCTGAAAATATGTGTAGTCATGAATTCGAAGTAGAGTTAGAAATTTTAAGGTACAAGTAGTTTTAATTCCCAATTACGTCATTAGGGTGCCTTTTTGAGGAGTTATCGATATGATTTTTAGGTGTTACGGCAAATGAATACACCTGTCGCAATACACGTGGATGGCTTTTGTTGGTAGTGCTGAATTTCAGTCCTTCCTAAATTCACATGGGAATCACCCTTCCATCTTTTTTTAAATTTTCATCAAAATTTTAGGCCTAGACAAGGAAGAAACAGGACATGTGTACGCAGGAGCTGGACATCTTGAGGACAAAGCCAAGAGTCATATATGATTGAGGGGGCCAAGCAATGAGGCTGAAAATCCGCTAGATTCCCCTCCCCCCCAACACTCTAGTAAAGCCCCCCCTTACTTCCGGTACAAATGCTTGGGATCATTCGTTGACATTTACAGCCCCTCCTTGTTTTTTTCTTTTTCTTTTCCCCCTCATTCAAGGTTCTGAATTTTGTTTGGAACATGTTTTTTCTTAGGTTTTTCTTCAATTTTATAAATTTTCCTCAAGTGGAAATGACAAGGTAAGACAAGATTAAATCCCCAAACACATACTAGACTTGGATAAGGTGATTGCAACTTACATCTGGTAAGTAAAAACATTAGAATTGAATTGGATACATAATTAGAATGGAAGGATAGAATACAATAGTGTCTCTTTAAGATGAACCTTTATAAGAAAAAATGTCTAGCTAAGATGAAGGAAATGACTGTCCTTGGCGGTTGGGGAGTTACAGAAGATGTGTTTGGTTACAATGAATGCCTTCCTTACATGAAATGAATATGTTGTCTGGATACCTTCATCTTATCCAAGTACCACGGTAGAACATAATCAAAAATTACTTTCCCTTTACATCAAATAGTGCATTTAGGTCACCTTAACAATTAAGTTGTCTTATTATGGAAAATTATCTCATATTGATTGGTCACTTGGAGGTGCATGCAACTCTCTAAATATTAAAATTTCACAAGATTTACAATGTGGATGCAGTTGATTTGTCTATCTATAACTTTGTTGTTGTTATCAAGTCCTTTAAACATTATTTATTGCAATAATTATTGACAAGATTTAATCTAATATTAATAAGTGTTTATATAGTATATTTGAATAATTTCTCGTGGGGCAACCTGAATGCAGTTGATCGGTGCCAAATACACCTTGGTAAGGTTTGACTACATTGTTCCTGGCAACTCCCATACCTTGCGCTAACAATACTACCTTGAGTTAATTTTGAAATCACACAAATTTGCAAGAGGCACGAGATTACGTGTTCACAATATCTTAGATTAAATTGATAAAATAGTTTACAAATTTCAGCCAATGTTTGACAGTGTGATTGTCATCCAATTTTTTCTAAATTTTATCCAATTTCAATTCTCTCATCCACGTTCGTTTAACCCCTAAAGGCCCAAGGAACCCACTTTGAGCTTTATGAGAACTTGGGCAGGTTCTATTGACTTCATAATTTGGAATTTTTTCATAAATTTTTAGGATGGATGCTACTCATCATAATCTATATGTGAAGCTTTATTTCATGTCATTCTAATAAGTAATGCAAAAGTTATAAGGTTTTTTCAATTTCAATTCAAACTAGGTAGCAAAAAATATATTCTAAATTTTTTTTAAGTTTTTTTACAGAATTGTATAGATTGATACCTACTCAAAAAAAAAATTGAATCACTCAATTCCAAATAATGAGGTAAGAGTTACAAGGAGTTTTCTTTTGCGGGCAATGAAGGTAGGAAGAGGGTAGAAAATACATATAAAATTATCTTTTACTCTCAATTTTGAAAATTTCAAAAAAAATGAAAATTAAAGTTACTAATTGTTTGTTAGAGCATCCTCACAATTGGGATTAACAATTTTCAAATTCTTCCAAAACTTATTAGCATATTAGTTATATCTTTCATTCATCAATACCTTTCACTTTACAATTTTTGTAAAAATGAATCCTTTTTTTTTTTGGTTAACTTTTTTAATATGTGCTTTCGACCCATTTTCCGACATATTGCAAAAATTGCACAAGAAATACAACATATGTGTTTTTTTCTAAAAAGTTTGAAAATCAAAACTTCACCTTCTGGAAGGATTAAAAAAATCTACATTTTGAAAATTAGGCACATTGATCTTGCAATTGGTGGGGATATTTATTCTGAAATTTTGGGACAATGTACTTGTACAAGCCAACAAAAGGATCCTACGGTTGGATTTTTTAAAAATAAGTTTCAATGAAGATTTTGACCCTGATTTGGAGACTATTTTGAAGCAGTTTCGGGCCTCTAAACACAAAAGAATTTTAGGCGTTAATACTTATTCTACTTATACCTCTATCATTGATTCGTCCCATTTTCATCTAAGTTTATACAAATATAAATCACACTGTCCATACCGTTCTTGTTCTACATTGCTGTTAGTAGTGTAGCATTTTTTATTTTGTTTTTTTGTTATTGTTGCTATTTGGAATGCCAATGATTTCATTTAATAACATGTTTGTTTTAAATCACATTGTAATAACAATGTCGGGAAACAAAACACAAAGTGTAAATTTGACTTAAATCACACGTCTTCGAAAATGAAATATTTGATACAAAAATCTCAAGCAATTAATCCTTATTTCCTCATTATCAAAACTACAACGAAAAACACTATATAATTACAACTATCGTTTTAATTTGAATGAACCGTCTCAATTCACTGCATCTATGTTTCAAAACTAATGTACAACACACTATTTTTTGAAATCAGTAATAAATTTTCCCAAATTTAATTGGTGTAAATAATGAGTATGCCACTTAGAAGGTATAACTCCACTTAATTCTAAGCAACATCTCTTAACCCCTGAGTGCCAAGAGTTATTTTAGGATTTAGGAGAAAATGGGGGGTTTAATGGCCACCATAGCTTGAAAAATTACATTCAGAAAAGGTGACCATAGGATTTGAAAAAGGACTACCTTCTCTCTTCATGGGGACTAGCCATGACTATTTTCATCGTACAAATTAACCCCTAAAGGCCCAAGCCCCTTTTTTTGTAAAATCACTCAAAATTGCCACTTTTGGGGGAGTGAGGAAAAATATATACATATATATATTTTTGGAAACCCAACCAGAAGATCTTGCCCTAAACTATGGGAGGTACTTGTGAGAAAAAATCAGCTCATTCTAGTTGTAGAGGAGTGAGATATTGACATCTGAAGTGAAAACAAAGTTTTTTTTCTGTACTGCCCAAAAATTTCAGAAGCCTTTGACGGCTCCTATATCAAAAAAATTACTTTACTCAAAATTGAGGTTTAATTTTCCCATGTAGAAGACCAAGTTAGGTAAATGTGGGAGAATTTTCAAATGAAACGGAGGTGTGGATCATACTTTGTAAAATCTTGCAATGCTGTAAGGTCATGAAATTTGCATATACACTAGGCAAAATTGAAGGATTTATGTAAAATTCAAAAACCCAAATTACTTTGATCCAAATGGTAAAAACCAAAGAATCTTAGTCTACTACAACTTGCAAAAAAAAAGTCAAAAAACACATACACAAAGAGCTCAAAAAAGTAAAGCAACAAGTTTTACAAGGGGGAAAAGGAATGGAGGTTTGGGAGTCCCATACCTACCTGCAAACTAAAACTTCTCATAACTTTCATCTCATCTATCGAAATTGAATGATTCAAATATTTCCACGTATATAAAAATCTAAAGAACCAATTTCAGGTTTTTATTTTAAAAAATTGCAAGTTTGAATTGTTTTTGGGCTACCCGCCCTCCCCTTTTTCAGAAATTCATGCATAACTTCTTCAATAAATGTCGAAATGAAGAAAAATTTAAATGCCCATATAGATTTTTGAATTGCCCACCTTCAATAAAAGTTTCAAAAAATCACACAAAGTAGTTTAACCATAGGTACCTGCCCAAAATCCCATTTGTCCCCAAGGGGACAATGGACCTTTAGGGGTTAAGAGAAAAGCGAGATAAAATTGTGGGCCCCAACAATGGAATCCTGTCGCTGGGCGCTTAAGGGTTAACTTGTAAGCTTTGCAACACATACTGTTATCAAGGAATGAATTTCAAACATGTTTTTTTACTCACAATTACTTGTAATTTATATTCAATCAATCATTATTTTTGAAGAGTTTCACTTGTATTTCCTAACTTTCTCTTTTGTATAAATTTTATACCTCCACTCTACATACATCTTATTAGTTCAATGTGTGCAAGTTTGTTTTGCCCTTTCTGCTTTGACTAAAATTTCGAAGGTGATTGTCTACTTGTCCAAAGTCAACTGTCAATGTCTACAAGAATATAAGTTATACAAGAATATAACAATGAAAGCATGTGCACTGCATTCTTGTTTTTACTTCTATGCTTGCTCTGTGCTGTGAAACTATTCATTAAAAGTTAAAACGTCTCTTGTTGAACCCCAAAGCTTTTAATTTTAATTTCAATTTTAAGCCTAAGTTTTTCTGAATATGACAACCGCACGTAATAGGAAATACATCAGATAAGCTGATTTTGAGTAGTATTAATTTAAGGTAATCCATTCTACTGCTATCACATATTAGCACATATCAAGTCCACAGTATTTAAACTAAGGGAAGATTTTATGGATACCTCTGAAGTTTGTCAATTTTGTATAGATATCCTTGGATTTTCCGAAATTGCACAAATATCTTTAGATCATATTTTTAGGCATTTGTTTTGTTGTGCATGCTACTTTCTTCATGACCAATGTTAAAACAAGGAGTGTAATAGAACAAAAAAGAAGCAACTTTCACACAAGAGAGAAAGAAGTGACATGCACAACAGAACAAACACTTGAAGATTATGGTCCAAGTGTATATGTGCAATTTCTGAAATCCAGGGATACCTAAGTTATACAAATATGGCAAACTTCAGGGCTATCCATAAAAATTTCTTATAAACTAAGGGAGTTGGTTTCCATAGATTTAGTGAGAAGCTCTTGTTCATGCCACTATGTGGGACATGGCTGCCACGTCACAAATGGGGACCCTATTGAGAAACAGGACTGCAAATCTGAGCAAAATTGTTGAAAAAACCGAAATTGAAGGTGCTTATACAAGTACAGGGGCCTGTCTACCTGTGAATGTGCGGAGAAAATAACTGGGTCTGTGGTACCATGGCACCATGTGGTGTTTACCATTATAACCCAGCTTATTTTCTTCAGGTACTTTCATTACTAAACCTCCTTTGGCTGGTCAGGGCCAGGGACGTGACCCCTACATGCCTTATTATTAGGCCTTTATACATGACACCATGCAAAACTCATGTGTTTAGTTTGTTGCTGTTTCTTTTTTTGAAAGAAGTTATATTCAGAAACTATTTTATCGCAACCCCAACCATGTTACCCAAAACCGAACTGAACCGCACCAGAATTTAGTGTATTGTTAGGTGATTGAAATTGCAAAAAAACCTGTTGAAAATTGAAACTACCGGATAATAAATTGGCTACTTTTCTCAAAAACAAATAATTATAACAGATTTCAGTATAATTACAGAAGATTTATAAGAAATAATCAATGCATGCTTGTGAATTGGTTGAGAATGAGAAAATGCTTGATATGAGATGGTGAAGCTAAAATTTCTCCACAAATGCTAATACACATTACTTGGTTTCAACATCTCTTTAACCCCTAGGCGTTAGCAGGCTAGCAGCTCCAATTTGTGACATTTGGATGACTTCTGAATAGTGTGCATTTGTAATAACACAACAGTTTCCATACAATCCTTGCATTGGAATTTGTTTGAGTGGGATTGCTTGAATGTTGTTGAAAATTGCCTCATTGAGGTATTTGTAATTTTGTTGCACAAAAAAAGGCTTTAGAAATAGGTTATCAAAAATGGCCTTTGTTGTGTGTTTATTGCAGCATATAACTTCTTGCTCTTGATATGAATTCAAACCCTAAAAACCATATATTTTTTGAATTTGAGATCATATAATAAAATGAAGATCTGAAGATCATGAATTCTAGTTTCTACTCCAATTTTAAATTTTAAATTTTCCAAAAATTAAATATTTTATTGCCAATTGAAGTTCGGGTCTCCAACCACGGTTTTCAAATGTTCTAATTATAGAATGTATGGAACTTTGGTTTTCACCGTAATATGAACCTACAATGAGCCTTTTAGAAGTTTTTGGCTTGTTTTTTATAAGATAAAATTTATTTATTTTACTCTTTTATCAAGAGTTTGTGATAATTTCAAATCTTCACGAAAATTCTGAAATCTTGACATCTTTAGGAAGAAGGTGATTTCTTCTTTGAAAAATAAAATCTAACAAATTGCATTCATATGCGCTTGCTAAATGAGAGCATACAAAGTGAACAACTTTCATATGTAACTACTTGGTCATAGGCCTGGCGTTTAGGGATTTGCATACTTCACCGCAACACTATCTTTTGCATTTTGTGCTACCAATACAAAAAAAAAAAATCTCCACCCTACCCGCGCTTCTCAAGGCCAATGTAAAATCAAATTTGTATCCTTCTGGACAGATTTCCACGTATAAATAAAAAAAATTCATTATCTTGAGATTTTTATTTGTTCATTCTTAATCACTTGCCTATACCAGCAAGAGTATCCCTATTGACTACTAGTTGGCTATAGATCTAGTCTTTTAGGATTAATAATGGATTTTGATGTGGAGCTTCAAACTAGCAAACTTTCAATTAAGACCATATGATTCCAAATAGTCGTTATGAGAGTTTTTTATTTTATTTTATTTCAAATAGCAGGTATAAATATTCATGGTTGTCACTTACTGCAATGAGCAAAGGCTGGTTAAAGGATGTATGAAGGAATAAGGTAGGAGCAATCATAAGAGTTAGTGTCTCCATAACAGTCACCTCTAAAATTTTGACAAATTTATGGAAATGAATAAATGTAAGTACAAGGATGTACAACTTGTGAACATGAAACCTTAATATTAGTTATGGGTGCAATGGCGGTTCGCTCTTTAAAAATTTGCAACTTATTCTCACAACATCCAAATAATACATTCAAAAGTGCAAACTCATTATTTTTTTGTTCCTAATAGGACGCAATAATTTACTAGATGTTCATTAGTAGTCATCATGTTCAAAACCCTTAGTTTGACGCTTATGGGTGCTCCTACTTTAACATGCATTTCTCAACAAATGGAAGAAGCAAGAAAAAATCTAGATGCAGTGGAAATTTAGAACTTCAGCAAATAATAAAAAGACATTGCTTCCAAAACTCATTTGGGTACAATATCAAACATTGATAGTAGTTTTTTGTATGAAATCAAGCAAAGCACCATGCCTTCCCCCTTTAATCCTTAAACGTCCCAAGGGCATAGTAGATATGTTGCCATGTAATTGACATGTAAGCTTAGAAGTTTTAATGTAGGATCTCAAATAGCTCATTAGAACTACAACAATCTATATTTCAACTTCTTTATTAATCTCAAACGTATTAAAAATGTGGATCCATTCCAAATTCAATTTATTTTTATTTTTTGTATTAGACTGTTAGCCGTAAATGATCTTTCAAACATTTGAAGGTTGAAAGACCATAAAAATTCAAGTAAAACATATATTGACAAAGAAATAATGTATTATTTGGGTTCCAAATAAGCTTAATAAGATTGGAAGCAAGAGTGGAGGTAAGTTATCACTTTGGCAAGCGAGGATTATATGAATAAAAGAAGAAACTTCCTCAAAACATTAAGTAGTTCAGTAAAATCCACCTCACCAATAAGAGACCATTGGTCCTCCCTCCACACACAAACTAACCATACCCAGTTTCATCATTCATGCTCATGTCTCACTAGTATATGGACACACGCTTTGAGTTAGTTGGACATGTATGGGTAATGCAATATTTAACCCTTAAAGGACCGAGCTACTCTAATACATAGTATATAAGTTGATGTATAACTGGCATTTGTTATCAATAAAATGCTTTAATTTGGGATCTTGCCTACCTCACTAGAACAATATTTATCTATATTCTAACTTCTTTGTTGATCTCAAATGTAATAAAGGTGTGGATGCACTCCAAATACAAGAAAAACACCCCGTATTGTACTAGCCGCAAAAGGTTACTTGGTCGTTCAAGGGTTAACTTACAAAATTAAATCAATTGGTTTAAAATATAATTCTAGTATACTTTACAATAAATCAATATCTCACAATTGATTCAAAATCTAACCTTGATGCACCATCATTTTGGTCTTTCTTTGAAACCAAAAATAATAATTGCCTTCATCACAATGCTACTCTTTAATACTTTGCTAGGGGGCGCTTGACATATTGTTGGTTTTCAAACACATGTTTGGAGGGGGTTTGGTGTTTATATTTGGAAATCCCTTTATTGTTTCAACTTCCACCAAAAAGTTCTAAAATATTTCAAAAAATGACATGGTTGAAAGACACTTGGTTGATGTTCTATATTTAGGATGTCCTTTATTACTTCAACTTCCACTTAAAGAGTTCTAGAAGGTTCTGAAAAAGGGCGTAAAGTTGAAATCCTCCCACTTAGTAGTATAGACGTGTCAAACCTTATTTAGAGTTTAGGCAAGGTTGATAATATGCAGATAGTCTTAAGAGGCACTGTCTCATTAAACTTCATTTATTGATATAACAATCTTCAAAGTACCATGGGTCCAAGTGACGTCCCCTTGATCTTTTTCCTACCAAGTTTCTTTCTTGCTTTTCAAATAATGAAATCCAACCACAAAGGGGGTTGTTCGTGTGGGATATATTTCAAAAACATGGAATCTTTCAAGTATGACATGTGACACTTCAAACCAATGAGTAGGGAGATCCAAAAAACAATAGAAGGGCAGCCATATGAAATATTAAAATAAACTAGTTGAAATTTGAATTGATTACATGATACTAGTTAGATTTTGAAGGAATGATTAGTTATAGTATATATGTATAGGCAACATCTTGTGCATGCACTCAAAAAACCGTTTGAAAATGTAAAATGTAAAAAAAATTCAAAGAAGCTCAAAATCTCCCTGGATATTGCTTTTGACTATTTTAATAAAAGTACCATTGCACAAAAAACTTGGTTTTGGATGGAAGTGAGCTTGAGTTTGGTTTATTGCACATACGTTGATGTGGGGTCAAGGTGAAAAATCTACCTTTTTTTTTTACAAACAAGGATAAAAGTAATAATATGTTTCTATTTTTGACATTGATTAACTGTATCCTCCTTTGTAGTCTAGACAACATCAAAGTCTCTCAATCCATGTTTGAGTTCAAAATTCCCTTATCTTGATGCTAAACACCTAAAGTCTTGCATTTACTTGCAAGAAAAAAATAAAAGCTTTTCCACCATGGTCCCACACATCTACGTAAGGTAGCCACACCCATAACCATCTTTGTACCCATAACCACCACTTTTGAAATCTTGGAAAATATGTGGAAGCAAATAGGTGTAATGACAAGAATGTACCATATGTGAACATGAAACCTTAGTATTGGTTATGGGTGCAATTGCAATTTGCTCTTTAAAAATTCACAACTTATTCTCACAATATACAAATAATACATTTGAAAGTGCGAACTCATTATTTTTCTATTGCTAATAGGATCCTATAATTTGCTAAATGTTAATCAATGATCATCATGTTCAAAACCCTTAGTTAGACGGTTATGGGTGCTGCTATCTTATGTTCAATAAACCGAACCCTTGTACTTCACTAATACACGGCCACGCACTTTGTGCAAGTTAGATGTACATAACAATTACACTAATACTTTAATACCTAAAAAACACCCATTTATACCTTAAAAAGAGGCCATTTATCCTTACAACTTACCCCAAATTTCTAAAAAGTCTTAAAAAAAGGGCAAGAAGAGAAAGAAGCTTTAGCTTAATTCCTAAAGGCCTAAATTTTGGTGCCTGAGGTATTTAGGGGTTATTACTTAATAGTATAGATATGAAAAGTGGTTTTCTGAGATCATAAATGCAAAAGCCGGTCAGACCCTTGAATTAAGGCAAAAAGAAAGGGGTGTACCATTAAACGTCTCAAGGGCATAATAGATATGTTGCCGTGTATTTGGCATTTGCTAACAACAAGAAACTGTAACTTGGGATCTCAAACAGCTCATTAGAATTGCGTTTATCTATATTCCAACATCTTTGTTGATCTCAAATGTAGTAAAGGTGTGGATCCATTCCAAATACAAGAAAAATACCCCAAATTATATTGGTCACAAAGGGCCTTTCGGACGTTTAAGGATTAATCCTCAAAATTGAAATTGAGAGAGTGATAGTCATCCCCTTTCCAACCAGGCAACTAAGATAGGGCCATAGCAGGCAAGCCCTATTGATCTTGCTATAGCCACTGTTTTCTTGATGCGCCATCAGAAATAAGCCTTAGGGGCAATTCACACTACATCTAGGTTTCATTTGTCCAAGTCCCACCTCAGCATGAGATTCCAACTTTGTTGGGTTATTAACCCTTAAACATCCTCAAGGCATAGAAGATACGTTTCCATATAACTTGCATTCACTACCATTAAGAAGTTTTCATTTGGGATTTCAAAAAGCTCACTAGGATCGCATTGATTTATGTTCCAACTTTTTTGTTGATTTCAAATGTAGTGACCGTGTGAATCCATTCCAAATATAAGAAAAATATCTTTTATTGTATTGGCCACAACAGCACGCTCAGACATTGAAGGGTTTAGGGCAATAGGGAGTACCAAAGAAAGTCATGGATATGTTTCATACTAAAATATTGGCAAGACTTGGGTTGGAAGGTGGGTTTAGCAAAATGGACAACCCCAACCTGAAGAGAAGTCCCACCTTCTTTGAGGCCAAAACTTCCAAAAAGTGCTATCTTGTACACAATACGCAATGGACAAAGACATGGGAATTAGGACATAGTGTGGTGAGTGCCAAGTTCCAACTTTTGACTTTACACCAATTAGGTTCTCAAATTTTAATGGGACATGAAACATGATGTGGACCGCCCCTTGGTTTTGTTTACATTTTATGAGTCGTGCATTAAAATGAAATCGTACAATTAAGTTTTGTGAATGCAAAGTTATTAGCAATCGTCTTGCAAAATGTTGACATAGTAGCAATGGTTGCCTAAAAGAAACACATGTATTGTTTTTTTTGTTTTTTGTTTTTTTTGTTTTTCTCCCAAATTTCTTCATGTGGTTGAACCTTCTAATATAGTATAGTACAGAGAGCTTACTATAATCATACTCCTTAGAAGAAGGTGAATTTATGATTAGATAAGAGCCTTAATTAGGTATCTATATTTGGATTTCTTGCTGGTATTGACTACTATTTCCAACCAACACTGGAATTATGAAGCTAGAAATTTGAATGGCTTAAAGTTGTTTACACTAAAGCAACATAATTTTTCATTCTCACATGTGTTTAAAGTAGATTTTTCTTAAGTTGCTGACAACAAAAAGATTGTAATTTTTGAATTGAATTGATTCCCCATTGCCTCATTTGATTTGGAAATGTGATCATTTTAAAGTTATATTTCTTCTATTTTTCTTATATTTCTTTAATAATTTAAAACAAAATAATTAATTTCTGAAGATATCTAAAAATTAGTAATTTTGGCACGTGGAAAATTTAGACTGTGCATAATATTGGTGCCTATGAAGTCTTGTCACAATAGACAATTGCAAATATCTTAAATTCCTACTAGTACTAGTACTCATAATAGTCTAAGATACTCATATCCAAACGTGCATTATGTCATGAACTGTTAAATTCAGTTTCTTGCAACAACGTCAAACTTACGTAATTCTCAAAAAAATAGCAATGGATATAATTTTCAAAAAAATAACAAAGCATCTTGAGTTTTTTTCTATAAGCAATGACTTCATAATCTATTGATTTTTTGATGTTAGGAGAGAGATATGTTTTAGAAATAAATGGAACATCTCTAAATCTTGTTCTATCTACCAAATACGTTGACATTTATATTCTTCCTTCAGTATGGTTCTTGAAAATGTAAGCCATTTGAAGTTTTCAATCATACTAGTGCTTGGCGCTTGCTACGTTATGCATTCATTGTTAGAATTTTATTGGGATTTTCATATGTTCAATAGAATGCAAAGTAAAAATTTCAATAAGTCTTTAACCCTTAAAGGACCATTGTCCCTACGGGGGACAAATGGGATTTTGGGCAGGTACCTATAGTCTCAATTTTTATCCTAAATTTAAAAAAAAAAATTCCAAAGATAGAAAGACACATTAGCTTTTGGAGAATCTAATTTCTATTCCAATTGATGCCGGGGAGAAAAATTTATGCCCAAATAAGCACAAATTTGGAGACTAGGGGCAGCAAAAAAAAATTGTAAAAACTTGAAATAAATAAATAAATAAATCTTATAGATTATATCTTTATCTACATCTGAAGCTTTGATTCATTCCATTTGGACTAGTTATGAGAAAGTTATGGACAACCTTGTTTTTTGGGCAACTCAAGCATCTTCTTGACAAAACAACTTATAAACCTCATTTTTGAATGCAAGTTTAACATTTTTTCAAAAAAAATTGTTGAGGAGGGTGAAGTTTGCCTTCTAGAACAATCTCACCATTGGGATTATTGCGTTTCAATTCCATTGCAGGATTATTAGCAATTTAAGTTTTGTTCAATCTCATACCTTCTTCTACCTAAAGTTTTTTAAAGAATGAGAATTAAGTATTCTTTTTTTTTAAATTTTTTCTAAGATTCCCAACTCAACTTCCCACCATGCAAAAATAGAATTCCAAACTTTGTGGTGCAAAAATTTTAAGTTAAGAATGTTCAAAGTTAAAAAATCTAATCAAGCAAGGTGCAAAAAAAGTTTTTTTAACACTTTAAATGCATGTATCTTCCAATTTGTGCGGTCTGAGTTTTTGGATTTTGTATAACACATTCTTATAGTAGTTTAGCACAAGATCCTACGGTCAGATATGCAAAATGCCTGATTTTCAAACTTTTTTACTCTTAGCCATAGAGGTGGCAACTTTGAGTGTCTTTTGACAAAATCAAGGCCATGGTCCTTTAGGGGTTAAATTGTTATCCATGTGATAATATCCTAGTGACAAGAAATGAGATATTACAGAAGTCAACGTGATTAAAACCAGAGATTGGAGATGTGATATTAAAGAGTTCATTGTGATATTATTAGTATGATAGATCTATGTACCATTTACAATTGCTGCTACCTTGAAATACACATTTGAAAGAGTGCATTTTTTTTTGGCAAAATCTTATCAATTCTTGCCAATTTTAACAAAGTTGGACCAATGTGGGCACTTACCTCCATGTATTATGTAGTAAAATATGGACAACAAAGAGGGTGGCTACTCCAAAAAAAGAATGATCTCCTTCCAAAAATCTTGTTCCATCAGAGATTTTAACCTTGTGATCTAAACAGCTCAAATTCTCAATATTCAAAAAGTATAAGGCTCTTCTACATTCTTCCTAATTGTGTCTTAGTTAGGATTCAATCCATCATGTGTTGTACATATTCTTCGTTACTTATTGTTTTTTTGAAAGCTTGATTTCACTCACATCTGTATAAAAGTTATCTTTTTTGTTTGTTGATGTGGATTGAATTCTTCATTAGTTTGCCTAGGAATTTGTATAAATGAGTGCCAGTTCTTTCTTGATATTTGATGTCATGTACATGAAGTTAAAAAGGAGATATTGTTTGCCAATGTTGTTTATATTTTGACAATTGTTTTCTAAGAATAAACTACATGCATGTATTTTTAGGATTTCAAAACTTATTGACACAGAAAGATAGCATTTGATGGGGTAAAACACAATGATTGTATCGTACCTTGTAATGTAGACTTTTGACACAAGATCTTGGGCACGTGACCTTTTCATTCAAGTTGGCCATAAAAAAGGATGTGGTGTTTATTTTACCCAGGCTTTAAGTACATGTAATTTTTTTTTGTAACTTTAGATGGATGATTTCAAGAAGTGTTTGTTGTGACATTACATAAGTGAAAATATAGCAAATTGCCATATTTAATAGAAGATCAAGAATTGGGCCAACTCCAGAAATAATTATGAAATTTACAAAAACACTTACAATAATCCTTCAAGATTGAATTTCCACTACTATTTGTAAAATTCATATCCTACAGTGGTAATCACACACTAGCTTTTTAAAATTTTGACTTGAGAATTATAATCTATGAAAGAAAATTTAGCAATTTATTTTTTTAACATCCGTGTGGCTTGATTACACAATCTCAGTCAACCCATATGAGGCGCTTGATTTCTTTACAATGTATGACATTTCTTCATTTTATTTTAAATTTCAGTCAATATCAACAGAAGCGAAATATTAAATTTTTAATAATTTTTTATTAGAACCATCAAAATAATGTTATGTCAATTAAATATATTAAACAAAAATATAATCTATATGTGTTGCCATATTTGAAAGAAACAGATATGTTCTAATAGGCTTTAGTATTGATTCAAGTTACAATAGTGACAAGACGGTACATCTATTAAGACGCAAGATAAATGTCCTTATTGATTTGAATACTAGCAAATAAAGGTAATTGTTCAAGCTTCCTTCAATTCAATATGTGATAGGTGCTTCCTTTAAAAACAAGCTTCACTGTCTTTTATGTCTAAAAAATGAATTTTTATAGTGAGAAATAGTGAACATTTGCAATAGCGGAAGACTACCTCAACATTTTGAACATTTCAAAATTAGTACAAAACAGTGTTCATCTTCAATGAGTGTTTGGAAGGGAGTCCAAATTATTTTGCCCTTCTAATTTACAAATGAAATGATAGGAGGAACCAATAGTTGCTCTAAAATAATTTCTTTTACAATCAGCAAATTATTATAATGAGTGATGGCTTACTCTCTGTTTTAATGTGTATTAAGGTAGTGTGCTCATAAACCATCCATCTAAGGGCTAAAACTAAATTTTGGGGAGGTGATATTTCTTGAACTATTTTTCAATAAATTTTCCTTGAAAGACGAGAAGAATTGACATCTAATCCAAGTTGTTTCATATTTTTTAAAGCTTTAAGGAATTAGTTTATGAAATTTTAAAGTAAAAAGACCATATATCTCTAAAACCACCCACCTTGTCAAATATACATCACTTGTATATTGTTGGAAGACTATGAGCAGACTAACTTACCTTAGGGGACTTGCAGTTGGTTGAAGTCATTACAACACGAAACAAGTGGCAAACTTTCTGAATTACCATTCATTTGGTTTTTTTTTTGTTTTTTGTATTGATGAGGTTTCAGACAGTGGTGCAAAGGCTTCCAATTCAACTCATCCTTTATTTATACTTGCCTTAAGGTCAATGTCTGACATCTTTAAATACGCTGGCTTTGTTTTTCCTAGTGAAAGAAGTAATACAGTGTATCAAGATTTTTAAAAAGTCATGCAAATTGCTCAACTAATGACATTTAGAAGAAAGATTGGATGCAAAGATTACAAAACACATTTGGTCTAGTGTAAAAGATTTCTAGACTTGTGTAGACATTGTCAGAACATTCAGGGCATTCTATCTACTAATGTAAAGTCTTAAATCTCCGTTGCTTCTCCTGTTTTACACACAGTTTTGACATGGGGAATTGCTAAAGCCACACCCAAAATTGCTAATGCCACATT